>ML438755.1:0-33456 GCA_005239525.1 Nicotiana knightiana | reverse complement strand
GAGTTTTGACGGGTTTTAAGTGTTTCCAAGTTAGAATAGAAGTCTTTGAGATGTTTAGGGTTCATTCTAAACATATAAATAGACCCAAAAACATCACATTAAGGTTTTTTGAGCAGGAATTTCGTGGGAGAACATTCAACGGAGGATTCTACTGAGTTTTTCTTCTCTTCAATCCTTTTAGTTTTATAGTTTATTCGTTCTAGAGTATTGGGTGTTACATGAATGTTGTAGTTGAAGCTTGAATTATTCTTATTGTTTATCTTAATTGGTTTGTTTATTCAATCTTGTGCTTAATTATTCAATTGCTTGATCACAATTGACTACTATCTACGAATCTAGGGTTGAACTCGGGAGAGGGAATTCTAGATTGCATATAAGATTGGGTAGAGCAAGATCTTAACCCTTCAGGGGAGCGGATTTGCGGTTAGGATAGGAATATACCTAATCGCCTTGTTTGGTTATTATACGGGAATTATTAATGCGTTCTTGTTAATCCTGATTCCATAGGAATATAGGCATTAGGTTAACTTGAATAGGCGAGTTGTACTTCGGGAGAAGGCTACGAGCAATATTAACCTCGTCAATCAATAAACCTGATTAGAAGATTTAGGTCGAAAACTCAACGTGATTGTTTAACAACCCATAACTCTAGAATATCAATTTACCTTGAATTCATCTTTAAGTTAGTTGTCTATTTAATCTTTTGATTTACTATTTTAGATTAATTCTAGTTAAATATTTGTTTGAGTTTAGTTTAGTGGATAGTTAAATCACAAGTCCCTGTGGGTACGATATCTGGACTTCAATTCCTATATTACTTGTCGACCACGTACACTTGCGTGTGCATTGGGAAATCAACCAACAAGCACCCTGTGAATTGGGAGTCGATTGTTCCCATGGCATTGTATAGTGGCCCTATTCTATTGATATTTGTGTTTCCACCATGTGATAAAGTATCTGAGCTGTCAATCATGCTAAATATCCTGTTTAGGATTTTATGCTGATATTGTTAGGACCCATAGTGGTCGTTTCTTACCATCATCTCACTAATTTCATTAATATTTCGTACTCAGTCATATGAATACATTCGTATCATATCTCAGTCTCAGTTGTTGTTTATTGTTACATCATATCATTATTGGCAGGCTAGTTTCATGACATTGTGCGCCCGTGAGTAAGACTGGAGAGATTGATGATTGAGTGAGGATGATAGCCTGATTATGAGTGACAATTATGGGATCGGGTTGCAGGTCGCATCATGTTATATTGATTTATACCTAGATCTGGCTTATGATAGTGTTTGGCTTGTAGGAGCCCCTCCGGAGTCTGTACACACCCCCAGTGAGCGCGGTTGATTATATTGAGGGATGGATCTTCCTAGGACATGGATCTTGTCTGAAGAATTACATACTTGGAGATGGATCTTCTCCTTGGGGCTCGATTGCCCTTCCTCGGTACTGAGTGATTGATGATCAGTGATGTATATACTTCGGGATGGATCTTCCCTGGGCCGTATGGGCCATATACAATACTGAGTGGTTGAGCATTGATGAGTAGAAAGAGTGAGAAAGTGATATTGAGTACTCTAAGAGCGTGTGTACATGATTCATCTCTTGATACATAGCATTGGCATGCATACATGACATACATGCATAGAGATGCATTTTCCTCATGTTGTACGGTATCACGTCATTCATGATTTTTACACACATTGATATGTGGGCATAGAGAGGGATTTTATACTTGTTATGTGGAAAGAAAATGAAACTTCATATTTATTGTTGAAAGGATTTTGAGAAAAAAATCACAGTTTTCAAACTTACCTGTATTTTGGAATTTTCGGCAAAAGAACTCAGTTTCACTAGAAATATTTGAAAAGAATGCCTATTTTTCTGAAATTGTGAATGGGTTGGGCCCTTTTACTTCTAAGATACCCTTTTATTACTTGTATTATGTTGTTATGGATTGTTATAGAATACTGGTATTGGACCCGACCTTGTGTTGGCTCGTCACTGCTTTCAACCTAAGGTTAGGTTTGTTACTTACTTAGTACATGAGGTCAGTTGTACTGATACTACACTTCTGCACATTGCATGCAGATGTTGGCTGTAGTTGCTGCTGTGTTCGAGGGTTGCTAGATTTGAAGATGTACCTGCATCCATATTGCAGCTACCTCTGTTGTTCGGGGTAGCCGTAGATTAAATTATGTTGTTTATGTACTTTCAAACAGACTATGTATTTATTTCATTAACGCTTGTAAACTCTATTCTTAGAAGCTCATGATTTGTATTACCAGTCCTTGAGAAATGTAATTGATTCAGATAATTTATCCTGTTTAATTGACTTATTAAGATTATTAAAATTTTATAGTTATTAGTTGGCTTACCTAGCGGGTTGGGTTAGGTTCAATCACGACTAGCGAATTTTGGGTCTTGACAAATCTTGTCTCCACAGCAAGGTACTTCGTTTTCATGGCAAGTTGGGGTACCATTGAAGCCTTTTCTGTGCCACAAAAGCATCTTTTTCTTAAAAAATAAATACTTGAAAGTCGTATTCTTACTATTTGTCCAACTACATAAACATTATAAAATAACACCACCAAATATTCCTAAATAAAGTAACTTAGGAACTTTTTATTACTGAAATTAGTTTATGTAACAAAGTACACAACACTCCATAATACATTGTAATTGCCAATAAACATGAAAAATCATTTCACTTGTTGAAGAACCTTGTCTTTTCAGTCTTAAGAAAAAATGCAATGAATCATTATGATAAACCCAATACTTACTCAATTCGAGCAAATTTAAATCAAATGTAAAGTGCATATCAAATCCAAATAAAATTCATATCTAATTGTATACATGATAGACTTATGGAATGAACAATATCAATAATTGATGTTCATTGCACCAGTAAACCTTCATCTCTACCTTTAGTATTATCCTTCTATGGCATCCTATCTAATTCAGAATTGATCGACATTAAAGAACTTCTAGCTAAATTAACATATTTACGTTTGGAAAAAGGAACTTCTAATTTTTCAAAAGTACGGCTAAACACGTTGTTCAGTTCTAGAACCTTCAGTTGACTAAGAAAATAGAAATGAGAAGGAGAGGAGGAAGATAAAATTCTGTAGAGAATCAACTTATGTTCACCTTTAGTAGAAGAATGTGTACATTATTATTACATATATATATATATATATATATATATGAGTATCTACATCTAACTAATCTCCACTACCTCCTTTATTGACATAGCTGGTGACGGCTGTCACCTACTAACAAACTTATTTAACTAACTTAACTTAACTACCTAAGCTATTAACAGTCCACAATAGTGTCCTCTACTCTACACTTCAACACCCTCCCTCAAGCTGATGGTTGGAACACATCCTTCAACCCCAGCTTTGGATAATAGATAGTCATGTTGTGGCTTTCCCAAGCTTCTAGTGAGAAGATCAGCATGCTGCTCTTTTGTAGAGATGTGATGTGTCTTCACTTCTCCTTCAACAATTTTTTCCCTGACAAAATGACAATCTATATCAATATGTTTTGTGATTCATGAAAGATGGGATTAGCTGTAATCTGAATAGCAACTTTAGTGTCACAATGTAGATCAATGGGCAATTGAATTTTGACTCCTAGCTCCCTGTATAGGCCTGTCAGCCAGGTTAATTAGGCCACTGTTGAAGCCATGCTTTTAAACTCTGCTTCTGCAGAGCTTCTTGCTACAGTGTCCTGCTTCTTTGACATCCATGAGACTAGGGCACTTCCAAACTTTACTAAGTAACCTATAACAGATTTCCTCGACTGTAAGAAACCTCCCCAATCTGAGTCACAAATGGCTTCAAGTTTCCCAGATCCCTCAAAGGGCATCAGCAGCCCCATACCAGGTGCATTTTTATGTACCTTACCACTCTTATTGCAGCTTCCAAATGAGATTGTTTGGGTTTATGCATGAACTGACTAAGTACTTGAACAACAAAAGAAATGTCTATCCTTGTCATGGTTTGATATAGAAGCCTTCCTATCATCCTTTGATATTTACTAGCATCACTCAACAAGTTATCATTTTCATCATTTTCTGCATTTGTGTGCTGAGTTTCTGATATAGATTGATTGTTGATGAAGGCATCCTAATTAGCAAAAGTAAGTTTCTGACTAGGCTCCAATTGAGAACCAACAGATTTAGCTCCTCCAAGCCCCATATCAACAATCAATTCCAAAGCATACTTCTTTTGATTCATGACAATTCCCTCCCTTGATCTAGCAAACTCAATGCCCAAGAAGAATTTGAGCTCACCAAGGTCCTTCGTCTTGAATTTGAGTTATAGATCACTTCTTGTTTGCAAGATCAATTGAGTACAATTTCCTGAAACCAAGAGATCATCTACACACACTAACACAAGAACCATCTTAGTCTCCACCTTCTTAGTGAAGAAAGAGTAGTCAAAATGACTCTGGGTGAAGCCAAGCTGCAGTAAAGCATCAGTCAACTTCTTGTTCCACTGCCTTGATGACTGTTTGAGGCCATACCGAGACTTGTGAAGTCTACAGACTTTGCCAGACCCTCCCTAAATAGAGAACCCCTATGGAATTTCCATGTACTCTTATTCAACCAAAACCCCTTGAAGGAAGACATTGTGCACATCCATTTGAATGATTTGCCAATGCCTAGCTACAACTACTTCTATCACAGACCAAACTGTGACCATCTTGGCCATAAGGGAGAAGGTCTATGTGTAGTCCAAACCTTCTCGTTGACTATAAACTTTAGCCATTTATCTGACTTTGTATCACTCAATTGCACCTGAAGCTGTAAATTTAACCTTGAACACCCATTTGCACCCAACGGGAACCTTGCCTTTAGGAATATCAACAATACTCTAACTTTTGTTCTCTTCTAAGGCAGTGATTTCAGACTTCTTAGCTGCAATCCACTTGGAATTCTTAACTGCCTCTGTGTAAGTCTTTGGCTCAATAATAGCTGAGTAGGTAGAGAGAATAGAGTTATAGGCAGAAGAGATATTAGCATAGCTCACATAGTTGGAAAAAGGATAGCAACAATTAGATTTTCCTAGAGACTGAACCACATATTCCTTCATCCACAATGGTGGTTTAGATACCCTTTGAGACTTTCTGCTAGACTCAGTTGCGTTAGGAGATAATATATACGGTGAGGTATCAACAGGCAGTTTTGCAGGTAGAGTATTGATGTGTGCATCAGGAGCCTGATATAGATTCTCATTTGAGGTTAAGGTATCAGTAGATTGCTCCGTCAAGATGGTAGAAGGAGAAGATATAGTATCATCCTGAAGAGGTATTGTCACTCTGTTTTCAGAGACACTATGAGGTGAGAATTCTAAGATGGCAAATAGAGAGGATATAGGCAGATAAGTATGTTTACAGGGATAAACATCCTCTTTAAAATCCACATCTCTACTCACAATAAATTCCCTGGAAGACAATTTATACATCTTGTAGCCCCTTTGAACCATTGAATAACCAAGGAAGACTGCTGGAATAACTCTAGAGGAAAATTAATCTGTTTTTCTCACCTCTGACACATAACCTAAGCACCTAAATACTCTCAAGTGAGAAAGAGAGGTGATAAGTGGGGATTTTGAATACTTATTAGCTCCTTTTAACTTTCGGTTTAGTCCAAAAGCGCTTAATTGTGTTCCCCAAAACTGATAAAATGTACTTAATTGCAAGAATATTGAAAGATGAGCTACCAAAATTAAATCCACCTCAAGACGGGGTAATCTAAACTCAAGGACAAAAACAAGCAGAAAAGCTCTAAGTACGGACCGAAGAATATCATACGCAACCGCAGGAAGTGAAGAAAGTCCATCAGAAAACATTGAAAAGTGCGGACCGCACATGAATTGTGCGGCTATAGAAGCTGGATCAGAGTAAAAGTTTAGAGAACCTGCACCTCTAGTCCAACAAAAGTGCGGACCACACAATTATTGTGAGGTTGTAGAAGAAGAGCAACACGGCCGCATACACATTTGTTTTGACTGCAGAAGAACAAGGTGCAGCCGCAGACATGATTGTTCATATCGCAGAAAAAGGGCAGTGCGGACATAATTCATTAGTATGCGGCCGCAGATTTCAAACCTTATGAAACTAAAGCAAAGTGCGAATTGCATATGGTAATTGTGCGGCCGCTGAATCTCCGAAAGAGAATTTTTGTCCGAAAATTCAAACCATGTATAAATACAAGAGTTTAACTATTTTAGGTCAACTTTTGACATCAACAGCCAAACTAGACGGTTTCTTTTATTCTTTTTAGTAGTTTTTGATTTTTTGAGCTTTTTGAATATTGATTTAATCATTTAAGTTTTCATTTTTTCTTTTTTTCATCCAATTTAAGCATGAGTAGCTAGATTTTCACTAGGGTAGTGACCCAACCCTAGTGTGTAAACTTAATGGGTGTTTGATTTATTGTTGTTTTATGGTGGGTGTTGATTATCTAGCCTTGTTCTTGCTTTTATTTGAAGAATTAATGGTTGCAAACATTATTTCATGCCTATTTGACTTGGTCTCTACTTGAGAAAGCGAGACTTAGTCTAGGAAAACTTGGTTAGCAAGAAATTGGGTCAATTGAGAGATTGATAAGGCCAATTAAAGGGTTGAACCTAGAGATAGTAAAACCCGAGTTCAACTTTTTTGTTCAATACCCATTTGGACTTGAGAAAGCCAAATTGAGAAAAATCACTCTCTGACCAAGAGGTAGTGGGGGTACTTGAGTGTTGATAGCTACAATACACTCCGACCAATAAAACAAACTTTAAAGCTTACAACCCATTAGGCAAACATCTAGGTGGAGGTCATAGCCCTAGACCTTTTATATCATTTGAAAAACAACCAAAAAAAATTTCCAATTTCATTTCTTAAATTGCAACTGTAGTTTAATATAGATTTACAAATAAAATCGAATATTGAGGAAGTGCAAATTTATATACAAATTCATGCACTAAGATATATTCTACTAACACCCATTCATATAGTTCCCTGCGGAGTTCAGCCCCGAGTCTTGTTGGGTATTACTATTGTATTGACTGTTTTCATATACTCAAATAGAGGAATGAAATTGGATGAGATCAATTTTTGGCGCCGTTCTCGGGGAGCTAAAAGACGGTGTTAGCTATATATTTAGGTGTGTTTTTGGAATATATTATTTTCCTTCCTTGTGTATTATAGGTGAAATCATGGCAAACGATGAGCTCGAAAACATAGTCGTGGGGGATGTGGACGTTGATGATGATGCAATGGATGAGGCCCCTCTTGAACCTCAAGCAAATAGACAAGGCTGCCTGCCTCAAGACAATGTACCTGTTCCACCCCCACCTCCACCACGAGCGGCTCCACACTGGGTGTTGTATGCAAGTGCTATAGTCCCACCCTGTATTGGGGGGAGGTAAACTTTCAAATAACCAACATGATGCTCATTTTGCTCGAGAAATGAGGGTTCTTCATCGGTGCACCGGGTCAAAATGCATATAAACACTTGAAGGGATTCGTTGATACGTGTTGGGGGAGAAAACAAAGGAATGTCCCCGGGGATGCTTTGAGGCTAAGACTTTTTTCCATCTCTCTACGGGGAAAAGATTTAGTTTGGTTGGAACGTTAGCCAATTCATTCCATTCATACTTGGGATGAAATAGCGGAGAAATGTATTTCAAAGTATTTCTCTCCCGGGCACATGGCCATTCTTCGGGATGAAATTCTGGAATTCAAGCAAGAGCTCAATGAACCACTACACGAGATAATGGAAAGATATAGGACAATGGTGAAAGAGTGCCCAACAATGATATGACGGAGAACATGATTCAACAAACTTTCAATCGGGGGATCAACACCACCAACCAATGTGTAGTGAATAGACTTACCAGTGGGAACTTCATGACTATGCCTTATGGAGAGACGTGTGATATTTTGGATGAGATGCAAGATACTTAATCGGCGTGGAAATCTAGAGCCATTGTTCCACAAGGTGATCTAAATGTGATTCTTCTTCATAAAACATGACTATGGGCAAGCCATATCCAAGTTAACAACCATAATGAATCAATTGGCAAAGGCTCAACTTCAACAAGTGCACAACCCAAGGCAAGTCAATGATTAGGAGGGAGTCAATATGATGGTAAACAAAAGAAGAAGAAGAAGTCCACAACTGCAACAAAGAGTGGACAATTTTGTGCAAGACAATAGTGGATTTGATCAAGGAGATTCTTACAATGATCAATAAGAAGAGGTCCAATATGTGAACAACTTTCAAGGGCAAAGAAACAACTTTCAAGGCCCTAGTCAACAACAATGGAGACCTTCAAATAATCAAGGCAATTGGAATTCTAACAACCAAGGTAATTGGAATAGTGGAAACAATCAAGGCAATTGGCACAACAACAATCACGGCAATTGGAGTGGAAGCAATAACTAAGGTAATTATCAAAACAATAATTACCAAGGCAATTGTGGAGGCAACAACCAAGGCGGGTGGAACAACAACTAAGGAAATCAGGTAGGTTTTCAAAGGCCCTTGATGTATTAACAACCGAGCAATCCACCTTCTTATCCTTCTCATGGTCCTAGTTCCTCCAACAATGAAATGGGCCGTATTGAGAACATGTTCAAGCAAAAATGATGGGGAAGAATTTCGATTCCGATGCCCAGCTTGCTTCACACAACACATCAATCTGAAACGTAGAAGTGCAAATGGGTTAAAGCTCTCAAGATTTAAATTTTCATCCTAAGGGGGAACTACCAAGTGATATATTGGTAAACTCGAAGGGTGGGAACAATACGGGGCAAGCCATGGCCATTACTATAAGAAGTGGAAGAGGTAGGAATGCATCTACCTCAATTCAAAGGAAACTTGTGGATGAGGAGTAAGTGGTAGAAGAAGAGGAGATGTCGAACAATGTTGTCCAAGAAAATAATGAAGTGTGGATTGACATTGATGACACAGTGTAAGAGACTCAAGAGGATGTGAACCCGTCTAGGGATCATGTGATTGACATATTAGAGCCGGTAGTACAAAATGCTAAGGCACCATTGCCTAAGCCACCTCCTCCCTATCCTTAAAGGCTTGCCAAGAAAAATAGCGAGAATCAATTCAACAAGTTCACTAATATGATGAAGAGTCTCTCTATAAATGTTCCATTAGTTGAAGCCTTGGAGAAAATGCCCAGATATGTAAAATTTATGAAGGACATGGTGACAAAGAAGAGATCGATGAATTTTGAAACTATCAAAGTCACTCACCAAGTGAGTGCAATTGTGAATTCGATGGCTCCTAATTTGAAAGATCCCGGTGCTTTTACAATTCCTTGTACCATTGGAAGTGACGAGTTTAAAAAATCTCTTTGTGATCTTGGGGCGAGTATAAACTTGATGACCTATTCGGTTTTGAAGACATTAGGAATTTGGCAACTAAGACCCACATCTACGAGATTACTAATGGACGATCGTACAACGAAGAGACCGTTTGGGGTGATTGAGGATGTATTGGTTTGAGTTGACAAGTTAATTCTCCCAGCGAATTTTGTTATTCTAGATTGTGAAGCGGACTACGAGGTGCCGATTTATTCTTGGTAGACCTTTACTTGCTACTGGGAAGGATCTTGTTGATGTGGAAGCCGGAGAACTCACTTTCCGGGTGGGTGATGAAAATGTGGTGTTCCATGCGTGCAACTCTATGAGGCAACCAAATAGCAATGAAGTGTGTTCGTTCGTGGACCTTGTGACCGATGTGATTATTGATGATACAAGTGCCACGATTAATGTGGGTAACATGTTGGAGGCTATTTTGCTCAATTTTGATGATGACGAGATAGATGGCTTCATGGAATGAACTCTTTACAAGGAATAGGGTCGTACAATTATGCACCCCAGAAACTTTCCTTGGATCTTGAGAATAGGAAAACTCTTCCTACAAAGCCTTCTTAAAGAGCCTCCTATCTTGGAGTTAAGGCCATTGCCTCCACATCTCAGGTATGAATTCCTTGGCCCTTGTTCTATTTACCGATTATTCTTTCCTCTTTTTTGACTAACATGCAGGTTGACTCTACATTGGAGGTGCTCCACAAGAGGAAGAAAGCTATTGGGTGGACTTTGACGGATGTTCGGGGAATAAGCCCCGCATTTTGCATGCACAAGATTAACTTGGAGGAAGATGCCAAACCCTCAATTGAACATTAAAGGAGACTCAATAAAGCCATGTGAGAGGTGGTCAAAAAGGAGATCATAATGTGGTTAGATGTCGGGGTTGTCTACCCAAATTCTGCCAGTTCCTGGACTTCTCCGGTGCAATGCGTTCCGAAGAAGGGGGGCATAATTGTGGTCTCTAAATGCTTGACAAAATTCTTGATAGGTTGGCCGACTGGGTGTTGTATTGTTTTCTAGATGTATATTCGGGCTACAATCAAATCCTTATTTACCCATAAGATCAAGAGAAAACAACCTTTACTTGTCCTTATGGCACTTTCGCTTTCAAGCGGATGCTATCTGGCTTATGCAATGCACCAACAATTTTTCAACAGTGTATGATGGAGATATTTTTGGATATGGTAGAGGACTACCTTGAAATCTTCATGGATGACTTTTTGGTAGTCAGGGATTCCTTTGATGATTGCTTGGAAAATTTGGATAAGGTATTTCCAAGGTGTGAAGGGTATTGTCCTTGGTCACAACATTTCAAAGAAGGGAATAGAGGTCGAGGATTCCTTTGATGATTCCTTTGATCATGGTCGAGGAGGGTATTGTCCTTGGCCACAAGATTTCAAAGAAGGGAATAGAGGCCGACAAGGCGAAAATAGAGGTGATTTCTAAAATTGCACCTCCAACATCAGTAAAGGGCATGGGAAGTTTTTTAGGACATGCGGGGTTCTACCGGCGCTTCATAAAGGATTTTTCCAAAGTGGTGAACCCCTTGTGCAAGCTTTTGGAGGAATATGCTAAATTTCACTTCAATGATGATTGCATGAGAGCATTTGAATTGCTCAAGTTCAAGTTGGCGACTACTCCCATTATCATCGCTCTTAATTGGAGCATTCCTTTTTAGCTCATGTGTGATGCTAGTGATGTAGCGGTTGGAACAGTTTTGGGGCAACGTATCAACAAGATTTTTCATCTGGTCTACTATGCTAGTAAAACCATGAATTATGCCCAAGTCAATTACACCTTTACCGAAAAAGAGCTCATTGCCATTGTGTTTCTATTGAGAAGTTTCGCCCGTACTTGATGGGTGCAAAGGTTATTTCTCAAACAAATCATGTGGAACTTCGGTATCTTATGAGCAAGAAAGATTCAAAATATAGGTCGATGAGATGGGTGATATTATTGCAAGAGTTTGATATTGACATTCAAGATCAGAAATGGAGTGAAAATCAAGTGGCAGACCACTTGTCTTGTTTGGAGGAGGAGGGGAGGCCGCATGATGGCTTTGAAATCAATAACTCCTTCTCCGATGAGCAACTATTGGTTATTTCAATGAAGGATGTGCCATGGTTCGCCGATCTAGCAAACTACCTTGTATGAGGAATCACCCCGGATGAGTTCTCTTCAAATCAAAGGAAGAATCTCAAACGGGATTGTCAAGATTAGTTTTGGGATGAGCCTTACCTCTTCCGAATTTACACATATGGGGTAACTAGAAGATATGTACCAGATGAAGAGAAAAATGTTATTCTTGAAGCTTGTCACTCTTTGCCTTATGGTGGTCACCATGGCGGAGCAAGAACGGCGGCTAAAGTGCCAAGTTGCAGTTTCTGTTGGCCCACTCTCTACAAAGATGTGAGTGATATAGTGAAAAGATGTAATGAATACCAAGGGGCCGGTGGAATCTCGAAGAAGAATGAAATTCCTCACACCACCATTTTGGAGATTGATACCTTTGATGTTTGGGGTATTTGACTTCATGGGTATCTTTGTGAGTTCTTGTGGAAACACCTACATCTTCATCGCGGATGATTTAGTGTCTAAATGGGTTGAGGCCGTTGCTCTACCTAACAATGAAGAAAAAAGTGTGGTGGCATTGTTGAAGAAGAATATTTTCACAAGATTTGGTACTCCACGGGCTATCATAAGCGATAGGGGGTCGCATTTTTGCAACAAGGCTTTTGACACCTTTCTTAGAAAGTATGGTGTCACTCATAAAGTTACGACTCCCTATCATCCTCAAGCTAGCAGTCAAGTGGAAGTCCCCAACCGTGAGATAAAGAGTATGTTGTCCAAAACAATGAATGATAATCGGACGGATTGGTCAAAGAAGCTGGATGATGCACTGTGGGCTTATCAGATAACTTTCAAAACTCCTATCGGGATGTCTTCATGCCGGTTAGTGTTTGGAAAATCTTGTCATCTTCTGGTGGAACTCGAGCACAAAGCCATATGGGCTTTAAAGAAGTTAAATCTTGATTTGGATACAGCCTCTAACTTGCGGGTTGAACAATTGAATGAACTAGATGAGTTCCGGTACCATGCATATGCAAGTTCGTCCCTGTACAAAGAGAGAATGAAGTAACTTCATGACAAATACATCCGAAAGAAGGATTTCAATGTGGGCAATATTGTTTTGTTGTTAAATCACGATTGAAGATGTTTCCCGGAAAGCTGAAATCCAAATGGAGTGGTCCCTTTGAAATTGTAGGTGTGACACCTTTGGTGCATTGGACTTGAAGAACAAAAATGATGAGGTGTTTCGAGTCAATGGTCACCGTGTGAAGCATTATATGGGACAAGCTGATGATGGCCACGTGGTGGTAGTGGTTCATTTGAAGTGATGGTAATTTGCATCATGCTGCCACGTTAAATCAGACACTTCTTGGGAGGCAACCCATATTTATTTTCTTTTTCTCTTTTTCTTTTATAGATAGGTGTTATTTGGTGCTAATTTTAATTGAAGTGTGTTGGAGGAACGAGTGTTCTTTACAGGAACTGTGCTCAGAAAAATTTGCTAAGTATGAAAAAAGTGAATACCTCAAAATTTTGAATGCTACAGCAGAAGGCAACAGCGGCCGCACAAATCTTATGCGGACCGCACAAATTGAGATGGGAAAATTCAAACTCTCTGAACTTTGGTCTATTAGAGAAACAACCAATCTGTGGCCGCACATCAAATTCTGCCGTCCACAGTTAAAATCTGCGGTCGCACCCCAAATTTTGCGGACCGCAGATCCCCAAAGACAAATTGAACATCAAGTAGCAGAGTGCGGACCGCAGAAGGAATTCTGCGGCCCCGCTCGTCTCTTTGTCCCTAAGCTAGATCGTTCGTGCATAAATAGTGACCTTAGAACTACTGCACACACTTTTCACTCAAAAAAGCTAAAACTTTGCAAGCATCTATGCAATCATCTAATACGCTAAATCCACATCTGTTATCATTCCTTAGCACTGCTTCATATCTGGTATGCTCCAATTACTCATATATTTTTCAATTTTTAGGCTAATTTCCAATTTGTTAGTTAGTTCAAGCCATTTGTCACTTGATGTTAATTTGATGTCTATGTGGCATTTAAATTGTGTAGGGCCAACTCCTAGGTTCTATTTATGGAATGGGTATCTTGATTATTATGTTTTATTTCTATTACCATGTCGAATTTGTGCAAAAATTGAAACCCTTAGAAAGTCTGCCCGGTTTAATTTTGAAGTATGGGGCCGCACAATAAATTTTGCGGTTCGTAGAAGTGGTGATTAGGGCAGTTGGTGAAGCATGATTGTGCGGAACGCACTTGAAATTGTGCGGACCGCAAAACTTCCATCGCGGCTGCAGAAATGTGTGTTCAACCACAGAATAGGCTAATCTCTCTCATCGGAGAGTTGGCACTTTTGGAATGTCTAATGTGCGGTCCCAGTCAAAAATGTGCGGATCGCACTATAATTATACGGTCACACTAAAACTTGTGTGGACCACAATTTCATCTCTGCGGTCACACTCAATATTATGTGGATCAAAGTCTCATCTCTGCGATCGTACTTTCAAATTGTGTGGTCCGCACAACCTGGTCTGCAGCCCCACTTGCAATTGTACGGACCGCACTTCCCTACCCAGCACTCATGTTCTGAATTGTGTTATACTGCCTGTTTAAAATTGAACCATAACTAACTGATGTTGTTGCTTGTTATAAAAAATGGTAAGATATCAAGGTCGTGGTGACATATTTGTCACACCCTTTTTTCTACAACCTTACTAAAACCTCTTAAAATAGATAAAAAGATTTGTAAAGTTCAGAAAGGGTTGTTTTCAATTAGAAAGTGACAAATAATTGTGTTCAAGGGGATTTTTCAGAGTTTCCACCTGACATTTGGTTTCAGTGTGCCAGGTCACCGTTTTTAAAATAACAACTACCTTCAAAACACATTTTGACTCTTAAACCAGTTTGCACTAGAGATTCGGGTAAGGGGGTTCATTTGACTCGGGGAGAAGGTGTTAGGCATTCCCCGAGTCCCGTAACTAGTACGGTTGCATACATGATCAAGTTGGATTCTAAGAATACTCTGGTTGAAGTGGCAACACATAAAGCAAAAAATAAACACGAAAAAGGCTCAAGGTCGTCCCCATGTAAAAAAGTATAAAATAAAATAAAAAGTACTAAAGTTCTATTCTATGCTTCCTTGCATTATCAAGTCTCTGGCCTTCATTTACACATACTTCGAGGCATACCCTGGATATATTTTCACGGCCCCAAATCCTAACCCAGCCGTTATGGTACCTAATATGGAACTAGGCTAGCCAACAATCACATACTAACATAATATTTTTCATAATTTCCAAAACGGTTCCTATATATCACAAAATTCTTTCGTTTAAGCAGTTCACAACAACAAAAATGAATAAAACAGTTTATACACTACCCTAAAACTTGGAGTCAACCGTCATGAGCATCTATGAGTAGTACAAAATAACCCTACTGTCATAATACAGCAAGACTCGGAGCGAGGAACTAAGTACAAAACAAGAAATGGGAAAAGAGATGATGTGGATGCTGAATAGCTACCTCGAAGTCCGAACTCTGGCTCCACACGAAGGAAGGAAACTAGCGCTCGGTACCAGCACCTGTATCTTCACACAGGGGTGCAGGGAGTAATGTGAGTACGCCAACTCAGTAGTGATGAAAATAAATCAAGTCTAAGCAGTAAGAAACACATAAGATCAAATCATCAATTCACAATAAGTACAACCTTTCTTTCCAATAGTGTATACAATAAAACAACATGCTTTAAAAGCCAACTTCAGTAAAATCCTTTGAAAAGTGTGTTTTCTAACAATTTCAGAAAAATACCCAAAGAGTTTAGTGTAAAATAAAATAAATCATAAATAGCCCCTGGGCCATATCATCACTCAGAATCAGTCGCTCAGCATACCTCAAAATCACTCAGTATCAGTCCCTCAGGCAACCTCACTGTCACTCATGCCTCCCAATAACTCGTCACTCGTCACTCGGCACTCGGTACTCGCACTCAATAGGTACCTGCGCTCACTGCGGGTGTATACAGACTCTGGAGGGGCTCGTTTAGCCCAAGCGCTAATATCAAGTCACCTCGTGGCATCTCATATCCTCACAATCAGACCCCCAGCCTCACTCAGTCAGAAACTCTTAGTAAGCCACTCGGGCTATCAGTAAAACATGGGTACTCGACCCAAAACATCATTTTATATTTCAAAATAGTGTAAATAAGGCCGAGTTTCGAAAATAGTTAAACATAATATGACTGCGTGTAAATCATAAGTAAACACAATGAGGAAATAGCAGTAAAAGCCCCCAAGGGTTTTAAACAAGTCGGCGCAAGGCCCCAAACATGGCTTACAGTATCAACCAACCCAGTGTCCCGTTCAACCAATTGCTTTTGGGCACCAGTATCAACCAACTCAATTATGTTGTCGTCTGCCATTGCCCTTCAGACTTTATGCAGGGAAGAGTTACCAATTTAGGAACCACAAACCAACCACCCTTCTGCTATAATGAAGATAACAAAGGGGAACAAAATGAAGTCATCACGTTAGCGGTAGGGCATTTAACAACAAATATTATCATATCATATGCAATGCACGTAGTCACAATTATCGGTTCTAAAATGACTTTGAGGGTACGAAGGTCATATGGCATCATCCCAATTTTACTCTCCTTGCCCTTTTCGTCTTTATTTCCTCTCTTGCGCTCCTTGATTTGCTCATTTTTTTTCTCTTTTCTTTATGACTATCGCTCTTTTCTTGCGACCCGCAGTTTCCTCTCATTTTTCATATCCCACAACTTCATCATCTTTTTTTTCTTTCTATTTTTTTTTAGAAAATAACGAATCGATCAGAACCTATGTAGATTGCCTACGTATCATGTGCCACATGAATCAGACCAAGCATAGTTCTAGAAAAGTAATGGACAAAATAAACTAAAAACAAAATCTTTTTGGATTTTTCATTTATAAATTTTATTTTTGATTTTCACATACAAAATAACAAATACGATAACAAAAGACTCGACGAACTCAACTAGGCTATGACAGACACCGACACCACCTAATAGACTCGATACTACTGTACAAGACTAGAAAATAATAGACAACATAGATGACAGACTCAAAACATAAAGGTATCCTCAAGAAACTCATATACGCAACGGTCCTGACTAGAATGGTCATGGGGTATCTGTCATGCTCAAGATCTAGTAAGTATATCCATATCTGTATGAGAAAAATGAGACCAAATAGAGTTAGTGACTCGAGACACAATGCGACGCCACAAAACCTCCTATTGGACACATACAAGACATGATTGGGCTATTTTTGAAAAATGGACTACGTGGCCAAGGGTGGCTTTATTAGTGCAAACTCAACAAATGTGACCTCAAAGGCATGGAAATACCTCACTATGGCTTATATGACTTCAAACTCCCAATAATTATGGCCTTAGAAATTAATTTGCAGAAATGACCCATTTTGCAAAATGGCCGATATGGCCAGAAGTGGCTAAAGATGCAAACTCAAAAAGGACGGACCTTAAGGTAGTGGGATACTTAGTTGCAAACTCAAGATTCTGAGACATGGGTCAATGAACCACTTTTTGCGAAAATATCCCTATTTTACAAAAATGGCCGATGTGGCCGAACGTGGCTAGACATGCCAGATTTGGCTAAGACCCCGCGAAGCCAAGAACCTAAGACTCACTAGGAAGACCGGACCCTATGCGGGTTGCCTACATATCTCTCCCCGAAAGATGAGAATCAAATATGCGTAGTTCGGGGAAAATTAAATACAGGAGAGAAAAAAACACTGATTTGAAAAATGATGAAACATGTAAAATCTTTTTTTATTTTATTTATCTTTTTTTTAAAAAAATGATGGGAAAGTGTAAAATCTTTTTGGACTTTTCATTTTTCATTTTTTTTGTCTTTTCTTGAAAAGTTGTGAAAGAAAAATATAATTGGATCTTACTTGCTTCATTTTTATACTTCACCCTCTTTTCTTTCTCATTTACCCTCAAACTATCATTGGTCCGCCAAGTGACCCATTTACCATTAAAGAATGCAGCATGTAGCACACTGGGATGATTAAATGTCTTTTTGGGCCACGGGTCCATTTTGACATAAGTTGGATAGGCCTCCTACAAAGGGACCCAGTGCCTGGGATAGAGCCCTGCTAGGTCTAAATGGCATGATGCAAATAAGAATGACCTAAAGGCTGACCTAAGTTTGGGGTTCACTAGACAAGGTAATTCGGGGGAGCGTATGGTCGATGGTGGATGCTCAAGCTTTCCACCCACTATATACGTCCGACGGCCCCCCTCCTAAAATAAGAGTAACTCGACAAAGAGTTCGTGTCCGCGATGCGTACTACGAGACTTGTTGCAGAAAGAAGACCCATGGTTATGTAAATGATGACAGTTATAAAGTGGTAAACACATAAGGAAAAGCGATAAACAAATAAGCAACAAAACCGGAAATAAGACAAACAAACTAAATAACAAAGCAAAATAAAACAAACACCTCAATGGGTAGCTTGACTTATATTGCAGTAGAGGAGGGACCTCTAACCTTGGACATTTAGTCCTTGGCCAGTCGCCTGGTGAGATTAGACATTTCAGAGCCTCGTCAAGTTTTAGCACATGTGGTTGCTTAGACTTCGTTATTAGGGGAGATTAATGCCCGACAGTTCTATGATCCGTGCTTAGCAGAGCTTCGGGAGACAGTGGTTCAGGGTAGGGCCAAGGAGGTCACTATTGGCGAGGATGGTGTTCTGATAATTCAGGGCCGTTTATGTGTTCCCAATGTTGATGGCCTGAGAGAGAGGATTCTAGAGGAGGCATATAGTTCTCGGTATTCTGTTCATCCTGGTGCTACAAATATGTATCGTGATTTGAAGCAGCATTACTGGTGGAGGCGGATGAAGAGGGACATCGTGGAGTATGTGACTAGGTGTCTTAATTTCCAGCAGGTGAAGTATGAGCACCAGAGGCCAGGAGGCCTACTTCAGCAGATGCCCATTCCTAAGTGAAAATGGGAGCGCGTCAGTATGGACTTCGTGGTTGGGTTTCCTCGGACTTTGCGGAAGGTTGACGCGGTTTGGGTCATTATTGATAGATTGACCAAATAGTCGCATTTCATTCCAGTGGCTACTACATATACTTCTGAGAGGTTGTCCCAGATCTATATTAGGGAGATAGTCCGGTTGCACGGAGTGCCGGTGTCCATCATATCAGATCGAGGTCTTCAGCTCACCTCGCATTTCTGGAGAGCATTGCATAGTGAGATGGGCACCCAGATAGATCTCAGCACATCATTTCATCCTCAGACTGATGGTCAGTCGGAGCGTACAATTTAGATATTGGAGGACATGCTCAGGGCATGTGTGATTCACTTCGGAGGTCAGTGGGACCAGTTCCTGCCTTTGACCGAGTTTGCTTACAATAATAGTTACCAGTCCAGCATCGAGATGGCTCCATTTAAGGCTTTGTATGGTCGGCGATGCCGTTCTCTTATCGGGTGGTTTGAGCCTGGGGAGGCTAAGTTATATGTAACCGACCTGGTGAGGGATGCTTTGGAGAGGGTGAAGTTGATTCAGGAGAGGCTCCACACAGCACAGTCCACACAGAAGAGCTACGCGGATCAGAGGGTGCGTGATGTATCATTTATGGAGGGAGACAAGGTTCTGTTGAAGGTCTCGCCGATGAAGGATATTATGAGGTTTAGTAAGAAGGGAAAGCTGAGCCCGAGGTCTATAGGTCCCTTTGAGGTGTTGAGGCGAGTTGGGGAGGTTTATTATGAGCTAGCCTTACCTCCCACTTTATCAGGAGATCATCCGATTTTTCATGTATCCATGCTCCGGAGGTACCACGCCGACTTCTCTCACATGGTCGATTTCGACACTGTTCAGTTGGATGAGAAGTTGGGCTACGAGAAGGAGCCAGTTGTTATTATTGAAAGGAAGGATCACCAGTTGAGATCCAAGAGAGTTTCTGCCGTAAAGGTCCAGTGGAGGGGCCAACCAGTCGAGGAGGCGACCTGGGACTCCAAAGAGGACATACAAAGCAGATATCCATACTTATTCAGCACTTCAGGTATGATTCTAGACCCGTTCGAGGACGAACGTTTGTTTAAGAGGTGGAGAATGTAACGACCCGACCGGTCGTTTTGCGTTATAGGACCCTGTTCCCCTAAATGAAACTTGCCATAGCGGCTTATTGTGATTTATGACTTGCGGGGGCGGGTGGTCCGGGATTCAGAAGTGTTTAGAGCAATATTGGAACACTTGGTTCCTTCAGGTTGGCCTTTAAGGCCAAGAATGACTTCGGTCAACAATTTTAGTAAACGGCCTCGGAATCGAGTTTCGACAGTTCCGGCAGCTTCGTATGATGATTTCGGACTTGGGCGTATGTTCAGAATGGGTTTCTGATGAACCGGGAGCATTTCGGCGCCCAATATTGAAATAAGAAGTTCCTTAAGTTCCTATTGTGGTTTGGGACGTGTTTTTGTGTTATCGAGGTCCAATATTGTGGTTTGAAATATGACTTGCCTGCAAAATTTGGTATCATTTCGAGTAGTATAGGTCGATTCGGTGTGTTGTTAGCGAAGCCTAGAAAACTTGAAGTTCCTAAGTTATGATTCCATGGGTTTTGGGATGTGATTTTGAGTTTTAGCATTGTTTTGAGCGTTCTGAAGGCTCGAGCGAGTCCGTATTATGATTTGGGACTTGTTGGTATATTTGGACGGGGGATCGGGTGGGCCCAGGTGCCTCCCGGACACCACACGAGGCCAAAAACCAGCTGAAATAGCTGCTGGTGCACCTGTTCTGGAGTGACCGCAGGTGCGGACAAAGTTCCACGGGTGCGGTCTCCCCTCCGCAGGTGCGGGCCCAGGCTTCCTCGTCCATTTCCGCAAGTGCGAGCCTTTGCTCACAGGTGCGGTCCTTGAGCCGCAGGTGCGGAACCACTGTCAAGCAGTGTGTTTCTTAAATACGGGATTCTTCATTGTTTTCATCACTCCTTCCTCCATTAAACACTTTGAGAGCTTGGGAAAATGGCTCCACCACCCAACCACTGAGAGTTAAGTAAATTCTACCCAAAGTTAGTTTAATTCATGAACTCTTAGTTAAGTTAACCTTCTTAATAAGAAAAAAATCCAGAATTGGGTAGTAACCTAGGGCTTTCGGGAATTTAGAGAATTACCCGTGAATTAGCTATGAAATCAAGTAAAAATCATGTATTAATGATCCTTAGGTTATGGGTGAGTGGTTCCTTCGTGAATTTTTGGAATCCGAGCATGCGGGCTCGGGGATCCTAATATTATATTAACTAATCATGAATTTATATGGGAACCCGAGTCGCATGGATGAATCATGAGCGGGGTAGTCCTAATATTATATTAACTCGAGTCGCATGAATGATTCATCAGCGGGGGTGGTCTTAGTCTTATATTAACCGTTTCGCATGTTCGATTCGCGAGCAGGGCAGATAGATGCATCTATGGTTCGGGCCATTCGACCCTCGGCAGTGCACATTTACTTTTCATGTCGCGATGGCCATACTTTCATAGCATGTTATATATTTGGTAATTTGTGATTTCATGAAAAGAAAGAAGGTTAAATAGCTTGTATGCCATGGAAAATGATGGCGTGAGGGTACTAAAGATTATTATTTGATGCTCATTTTCTTATTACTGTTCATTACTGCTATTACTGGTTAGCCTGTACTTATTCCACATTGTCTGACCCTAGTAAGTATTACATCGACCTATCGTCACTACTTCTTCGAGGTTAGGCGGGATACTCACTGGGTACATATCTGTTTACGTACTCATACTACGCTTCTGTACTTAATTGTACAGGTTTTGAGGCTGGTGCATCTGGTTATCCGGCCGGAGCTTGACCCTGAGAGTAAATTCTGGACCTGCGGTGAGCTGCTTCCCTTGGCGACTCTCAGCAGAACTATGGAGTTATATTTTTTTTATTTCTGTCTACTTCCTTCAGACAGTAGAATATTTTATTTCATCTTTTGTATACTCTACTAGTTCGCCTGTAGACGTGTGACACTAGTTCCTAACACACCCATAGTAGACTCTATATTCTGTATATATTGGTTCATGATCCTTGTGGCTACATTTACTTAAGTTGGTCAATTTATCTGCTTTTACTTAAATGTTCTAAGCTTAAAATTTGTTAAGTGTGGGATTGATATGTAAAATAAGGATAATCTCACTAGTAAACAAATTTTGGCTTGCCTGACTCCAGTGTTGGGCGCCATCACGACTCGTGTTGGGATTTTGGGTCATGACATATTGAAATCACTAATAATCAAGAACCAGGTTCATTAGGTTATAAACATCACAGTCCAATGTAAAAAAAACACCTATTTTTCCCCTTTTGGCATCATCAAGAAGTTGCATAATTATGTTAGATAATCAGATTTTAATAGAAATTACTCATGGCCACTAGGGCTACTTCAAATGCAATCATGGAGTCAATTATCATTTATCAATCTAATGATATGACCCATCTAAGAAGCATTAAAAAATAGTTAGAGTACAAAAACAATTTNTTTTTTATTTCTGTCTACTTCCTTCAGACAGTAGAATATTTTATTTCATCTTTTGTATACTCTACTAGTTCGCCTGTAGACGTGTGACACTAGTTCCTAACACACCCATAGTAGACTCTATATTCTGTATATATTGGTTCATGATCCTTGTGGCTACATTTACTTAAGTTGGTCAATTTATCTGCTTTTACTTAAATGTTCTAAGCTTAAAATTTGTTAAGTGTGGGGTTGATATGTAAAATAAGGATAATCTCACTAGTAAACAAATGTTGGCTTGCCTGACTCCAGTGTTGGGCGCCATCACGACCCGTGTTGGGATTTTGGGTCGTGACATATTGAAATCACTAATAATCAAGGACCAGGTTCATTAGGTTATAAACATCACAGTCCAATGTAAAAAAAACACCTATTTTCCCCCTTTGGCATCATCAAGAAGTTGCATAATTATGTTAGATAACCAGATTTTAATAGAAATTACTCATGGCCACTAGGGCTACTTCAAATGCAATCATGGAGTCACTTATCATTTATCAATCTAATGATATGACCCATCTAAGAAGCATTAAAAAATAGTTAGAGCACAAAAACAATTGATTTTCATTGATACCTAGTCATCCACAAATCATAAAGAGAAATTAAAACACTGGATCATGAGCAAAAGAAACAAAAAATATCCACCTGGGTCACTGGTTGGTCTTGCTTAGCTAGTAAGCCTTAAGGTTGGGAAGGACCGGCTTCTTGGTTCTTGGCTTAAAGTATTTTCAACATATCCTGAAGAGTTCCATCATTCTTCTCCTCTACTTTGCCTGCTCAGCTATGAGATCATCTCTCTCAGTCTCCACTTCTGACATCCTTTTCTTCAGCCTTCCAATTTCAGCATCCTTAGCCCCACTTTCTTGCACTAAAGCTCGCACTTTGCTGTTCACATGTACCTTTTTGGATGAAGCAGGTTTATTGGAAGTGGTGTGGACTTCATAGTCACAAGAACTTAGAGTGTTTTCCCCAAAGTGATCCTTTCTTGTATTAACTTCCCATTTCATGATGGGTACCTTGGAGTGTGAAAATACAGCCGTGAGAATAAACCCATATGGTAAGGCATGGGTTTTGATGCCAATCAGAACCCTATCAAGAAGCTGGATGATAAATCCAGGCCAATTGATTTGCCTTTCACTGTCCAAACATTTCATAAGGACCAGGTTCATGAATGTGGCAATGTGGCTCCTTTCTTGCCTAGGAAGTACAACTTTGTTAACAAATTCGAATAGCACTTTGTGGAGTGGCTTCATCTCAATTTTGTGTATGAACTTGGGCTCAAATTCTTCTTCATTGTCACCAGACTTTCTTGCAATGGATATGGCAATAGGGAGATTATCTAGACTTGGCCATTGAGTTTCTTTTAGTCATTATACCTTGCAGCAGGTACACCCAAGATCTCTTCCAGCTCTTTGTCATCAAAACTCACTGTCACCCCCTTCACCACACTGGTGACTCTACCATATTTGATCTCACTTTCCATGAACTCCACAATATCAGTTTTGGCAAGCTTTCCATCCCATTCAAGGACCATGTCCTTCCAACCCCACAATTGTAACTTCTCCAACAACATCAACATATCTTCCTCCTCTAAGTCCCTGAGGAGTCTACCTTTCAAAATGGTTCTCTTCTCAAACTTAACCGTCTTGTCCTTTTCAGCATCAGATTCTTCTACTTCTTCTTCTCCACTCTATTCTTCTTCCTCCACTATTTTCACTTTTTTAGATTTCACAGTAGACCTGGTTCTTTTAGCCAAAGTAGAGGGCTCTGCAGATTTTGTTTTTGAAACAGACTTCTTTGTGTACGTTTTGGCTTTCTTTGCCTTTGGAGTCACACCGTCCATTTCCTCTTCCTCCTCTTCATCCTGAAGAACCAGATCCATCTCATCAATTTCAACTGCCTCAATAGGCTCAACCATCTTCTTTTTTCCCTTAGCAGTAGANGTTTTTTCCCTTAGCAGTAGCTTTTCTCTTACATTCTTCTAAGGCCTTTTCCAGTTCAGCCTCACTCTGCTTCTTCTGACTCCTTGTAGATCTTCCTCTTGTACGAGGAGTCAGTCTCTACATGGATAGACAAGGAAACATTTCTTTTCTTGTTTTCCCTAGAAGTACCAGGGACTTTAACTACTGAACTTCTTTTCTTTTATGGTTTGTAACTGTCATACGCCTTTTTCAGTAAGTCTTCAAGGGGTTCATGCTCAGATGGAACATATTCTTGAACCTGCTTACCCAATATAATCAACCCCTCAGCGGCTTCTCTAGACCCAATTACCCCTTTTTCTTTCACACTTTCTTCTTTTTCATTTGATTCCTCACTCCCTCCTTCTATAACTCTTATTGCTTCAGTCAAACCAATAGAAGTGGGTGAAAATTCAGCCACTCCTTGTCCAATTCCCCTCACGTCACCTTCAGCGCCCTCACTCTCCTTTTCTTTTCTCCTTTTATTTTTACCACACATTTTCTCATACTCGGCGGTCTCTACCCCAGCCACTTCTCCTACCAGAATAAATCTTGTTTCCGAATTTGCAGTAACCTCAGATGTTATTTCAGATGTAACTTTAGGGTCAAATTTTACCTGCTCTATTTCAGATGAAACATATTCTTCCCCATCACTTGTAGATTTGAAAGAGTTGTCAGATCTTTGGGGTTCAACTTCCTGACTTGCCCTCAACTACTTATTGATTATCTTGATTTGTTCTTTTCTAGCAACAACCGTATGAGCCAGCATCTTGAACCTTTTTTAAAGGTGGGTATGGTTAAAAGTGTGATGGATGGTGTGGGTGTTGTTTCCTTGGGTGGTGATGAAGGAATTTCATAAGGGTTCACTAATTCTGTGTTTGGGTATTAGAGAAGATGAATATGTGTGGGTTTGGAAGATGAGGGAGGATAGAGAGAATTTTGAAGGCATAGAGATTTGAAGTAAAACAACTAAGGCCTAATCAATATAAAGAGGAAGAGTTTAACTTGGTAACAACTACTTTTTCATAAGCTCAGAGGTCTAATCAAACCGGGAGTCAGTTTGAAGAGATGTTTATGACTCTCTCTAGAATCTAGGCACTTATTGCATTTTTGGGACTCTTTTTGAATGAAACTGGTTCATTTCTTTAACGGATAATCTCATGGAGTTTAGGATTAAATGGGACTCTTCTCTTGGTCATAATCCATGTATAATTATTCCGAAATATGCATATTAGAAAATTCGTACCATGTAATCTTGATGAACCGGGTTCTTCATTGAGAAATCTCTTGTACAAGTCTGAATTTTCCAAGAAAATAAAGATAATATAAGACATTTTGGCACATGGAACAAGATTATACAAATGAAAGTATGAGACTAAGCAAAATCTAATCTAATTATGTACAAAATTTACAGATTTTCTAACAAAGAAAAATATATTTTTTCCTTTTTTTTATTATTTGAACTGGTCTCTTTTAGGTGATCTTAATCATCCCTAATTCTAAGTTGTTCTTACAAAGTGATCTATACTTAGAGATTTTGTGAAGATGTCAGCTATTTGCTTGTCAGTAGCACAAAGCTCCACAATGATCAAACCCTTTAATAGTTGTCCCTCAAAATGTGATGCCTCACATCTATGTGTTTAGTTCTTTGTGATGAATCGGTTTCTTGGTCATAAAATTGCACTAGTGTTATCACAAAAGATGGAGATACAACCTACATCAATCCCAAAGTCCATTAGTCACTGTTTTATCCACAACAATTGAGCATAACCCGAGACAACAACATGCTCGGCTTCAGCAGTAGATAAGACCACAAAATTTTGCTTTTGTGTGTCCCAAGACACAAGACACGAGGCAAGAAAGTGTGCCATACTTGATGTGCTCTTTCTATCCACATGAAAACCTGCATAATTAGCATCAACATATCCCACTAAGTTGAAATTACTACCTTTTGGAATCTTTAGACAAAGGTCAGTGGTGCCTTTTAGATATCTCAAGATCCTCTTTACAACAGTCAAGTCAGACTCCTTCGGATTTGTCTGAAATCTAGCATAAAGGCCTACACTAAAAATAATGGCAAGTCTGGTAGCATTGAGATATAACAAAGAGCCAATCATTCCCCTATACAACTTCTGATCAACAGATGAATCAGGTTCATCTACATATAATTTTGTGGTTGTTGTTATAGGAGTATCAATTTCTTTGGAATCTTCCATTTTAAGCAACTCTTTCACATACTTCTGTAGATGGATCATAGTTCCATTTGAATTTTGTTTAATTTGTAAGCCTAGAAAAAAATTAAGCTCACCCATCATACTCATTTCAAATTCACTCCCTATAAATTTAGCAAATTCTTTACTTAACTTATCAGTAGTTGCTCCAAAGATTATATCATCAACATATATCTGAACTACCAAAAGGTTTTTATCTTTCTGTTTCTAGAATAAAGTATTGTCAATTTTACCTCTCTTGTAGCCATGCTCAAGCAAGAGTTTTGATACCATGCTCTTGAAGCCTGCTTGAGCCCATAAAGTGCCCGTCAAGCTTGTACACATGATCAGTACATTCCTTGCTTTCAAAACCAGGAGGTTGCTTGACAAACACTTCTTCCTTTAGATAGCCATTGCGGAAGGCACTCTTGACATCTATCTAATGGAGAGTGAATTCCATGTAAGCATCAAAGGATATACGTAGGCTAATTTCTTCCAATCTTGCAATTGGAGCAAAGGTCTCATCATAGTATGTGCCCTCTTCATGATTATATGCTTGAACCCCCAATCTTGCCTTGTTTCTTGTAACTGTTCTATCTTCGTCAAGTTTGTTTCAAAAGACCCTTTTTGTGCCAATCATTGATCTGTTCCCTAGGTCTTGGTACCCAATGTGAAACTTGACTTCTCTCAAATTGGTTTGAGTTCATCTTGGATTGAATTCACCGAATCTGCATCCTGCAAAGGTTCAACAATATTTTTAGGTTCAATAGGAGATAAAAAAGCATCATAAGCACAAAGAATCTTCAACAAAGATCTGGTTTTGATTGCAGAGGTTGGATCAGTAATTATGTTCTCAATGGGATGAGAACTTTGATACTAATAAGGTTTCACAACCTACTGGTTTCCTCTAGATTTTCTTTCAATGTTTTGTTGCTGAGGAACATGTTAATGGACAGGTTCCCTTGAGGTTTGAGGATCACTTCCTCTTTATTTTGTTCCCTCTGTCATGTTGCCCTGGGTGGAAGGACATGTTCCATCACTTTTTCCTTCCTCTGGTGCAGCTTTAGTCTAGGCTGTGGTTTCATCTGAGTTTCTTACCAGCCCAACTGCTTCATCATCATATTCATGCCTCTCACAAAGAATGTTAGTTTCATCAAAAATCACATGTACGCTTACTTCTACAACATATTTCTTTTGTTATAGATCTTATAAGCTTTACTATGTGAAGAATATCCCAAGAATACTCCCTCATCACTTCTGGGATCAAACTTACCTAGGGAGTCTTTACCATTATTGTGCACAGAGCACTTGCATCTAAATGCCCTAAGATAGGATATGTTTGGATTTCTCCATTTAAGTAACTCATAGGGAGTCTTCTCCACAAGAGGTCTAGTCATGCACCTACTTATGATGTAACATGCAGTGTTCACAGTTTCTTCCCAGAAACTATGGGGCAGTTTACTAGAAAGAAACATAGTCCTAGCCATATCTTCAAGTGTCCTATTCATTCTTTCAACTACTCTATTTTGTTGTGGAGTCCTAGGAACAGAAACATTATGATCTATGCCATGCTCATCACAAAATTCAGCAAATTTAGCATTCTCAAATTCAGTACCATGATCAGACCTAATTGATGCAAGTGGATTACCTAGTTGTTTTTGAGTTTTTCTAACAAAAGTAGTGAACATGCCAAATGATTCATCTTTAGATGTTAAAAATAATATCCAAGTAAACCTAGAGTAATCATCAACAAGCACCGTCACATATCTCTTACCACTTATGCTTAATATTCTCCTTATTCCACAAAGATCCATATGGACCAGTTCCATCGTCGTGGTGGTGCTTACCACTCTATTTCGTTTAAAAGAGGATATTACCTGCTTCCCCCTTGCACAAGCCTCACAAACTTTATCTTCCTTAAGCTTAATGTTAGGCAGTCCTATCACCAAGTCCTTGGAGACTAGTTTGCTGACTTGACTTACACTGGCATGTCCAAGTCTCTTGTGCCAAAAGAGGGGGTCATTATTCAACACACTTAAGAAAGTGATTTCATTTTCTGAAAGTGTGGAAAAATCTATAACATATATGTTGCTCACTCTTTTTCCTTGCAAAACTATCTTGTCAGTGGTAAGATTTATCACAAAGCATTTGGTAAAGGTGAATGCTACCATGTTACCTCTATCACACAATTTTGATACACTTATTAGACTGTACTTCAGTCCATCTATCAAATAGACGTTCTCGATAGGTAGAATGTGGCACTCCCTACAAAGAGAACAGATGAAGGTTTTGATCCTAACACTTATAGGCTATTTGCAAAAGCTGGATACAATCCCAATGAGCCGTCAAAGTTAGGGAAGCTCCCATCAGAAGCTGCAAACGAGGAAACCATGTGAAGGTTTGGGATACAAGAAACTGTCACCAGTGTGCATCTCCATAAGAAGGGCGAGCAACCATTATATCACTGTAGAAGACGAATATGCCGCTTCTAACGGGCCTTCTATCTTTGATCGACTTGGAAAATCAACCGTGAGAACTTCCGTATTTGAGATATTTGGTCCATTAAATAAGGGGAATAAGTTCCAGAGAAATTATTGAAATACAAGAACACCCGCTTCGCCCAAAATTCAGAAGATCTCTAAAGATTTCCAAAGTTCGGTTCCTTCTAGAATGAAGTGACAAACAAAAGTCATGGTTTCGTGTGATGAAGTACCGAAGGTGAAGCCATGTACTATGGTATACATTAAAGAACGTGATGACGATGAAGAAAGTGTAGGTTCTTCGTATCATGTTACTGCACAAAGCGAGCATGGTGTTTTATCTCTAATGGAGGATGAGGAGAAATTGGACGATGTTTCACCGTGTTATCACATATCCTTCAACGATGGGGAACCTCAAGAAGATGAAGATACAAAAGATGCTCCCCCGAAACTTGAAGAAGGGGTGAAGGCAACAATTGATTCCTTAAAAGAAGTTAACCTTGGCACTGATGAAGAACCAATACCCACCTACCTAAGTTCTTTACTAGACATTGATGAAGAAAGCACTTATGTTAAGCTACTCAAGGAGTTTAGGGATGTATTTGCTTGGAGTTACAAAGAAATGCCTGGCTTGGACACTAAAGTAGCAGTCCATCACCTTGCAGTCAAGAATAGCGCTCGTCCTGTTAAGCAAGCTCAAAGGCGCTTTAGGCCGGACTTGGTTCCCCCGATTGAAACCAAAGTTAACAAACTCATTGAAGTTGGATTTATTCGGGAAGTTAAATACCCAACGTGGGTTTCAAGTATTGTCCCTGTAAGGAAGAAGAATGTCCAGATTCGAGTGTGCGTCGCCTTCAGGGATCTCAACTATGCGTGTCCCAAAGATGAATTCCCGCTTCCTATTCTAGAGTTGAAGATCGGTGCTACTTCTTGGTATGAGGTAATGTCATTTATGGATGGTTCGTCAGACTATAACCAACTTTGCATGGCACCAAAAAATGAAGAGCTTGCGGCATTCTGCACCCCAAGGGTATTTATTGCTACAGGGAAATGTCTTTTGGCTTGAAAAACGCTTGTGCTACTTATCAAAGGGCTATGCAGAATATTTTTGAAGATCTTCTCCACAAAAATGTCGAATGTTATGTGGATGACTTGGTGGTAAAATCAAGAAAGAGGGGCGAACATTTGAAAGACTTGAGAATGGTGTTTGATTGCTCCGGAGGTACCAACTTAGGATGAATCCATTGAAATGCGCCCTTGGATTTACTTTTGGAAAGTTCCTTGATTTCGTTTTCCGAAATCGAGGGATTGAAATTGATCAAGCCAAAGTAGATGCAATCTTGAAAATGCCTAACCTCGGTATATTCACGAATTGAAAAGTCTGCAAGGAAAGTTAGCGTACCTTAGGAGATTCACCTCAAACCAAGATAGGAGGTGCCAACCATTCGGTCGCCTTATGAAGAAAGGTGTCCCTTTCAAATAGGACCAAGCGTGTAGCAATGCCTTCGAGATAATCAAATCCTACTTGATGAAGCCTCTAGTTTTAGCAGCCTCTATACTTGGAAAGCCGCTGATACTATACATTTTAACACAATAAAGGACTGTTGGAGCGCTATTGGCCCAAGAAAATAGTGAAGGGAAAGAAAACTCCCTGTACTACTTGAGCAGGATGATGACACCAAATGACCTGACTTATTAGCCAATTGAATATTTATGTTTGGCGCTAGTCTTCTCAATCCAAAAGTTGAAGCACTACTTTCAAGCTCATGCCGTTCGTTTGGTTTCTAGAGCAAATCCCATCAAGTTCGTGATGTCAAAACCTGTCCTTAATGATCGACTAGCAAGGTGGTACCTCTAGTTTCAACAATTTGAGATCGTGTACATCTCTCAAAATCGGAGTAAAGGACAAGCGTTAGCGGAATTCTTGGTAGATCACCCTATACTTGATGATTAGAAGCTAACTGACGAACTACCTAATTAGGACGCAATGGTTATTGAAGTTCAGCCTCCATGGAAAATGTACTTTGATGGTGTTGCACATCGTGGAGGAGCTAGTGCTGGTGTAGTATTTGTCACTTCTCAAGGTGAAGTTCTGCTCTACTCTTTTGCTTTGATACAACTCTTCTCTAACAACATTGCTGAGTATCAAGCACAAATACTTGGGCTTGAAATGGTTGTCGAAATGAAGCGGTTGCAATTGCAAGTCTTTGGTGACTCTCAGTTAGTGGTCACTCAGCTTCTAGGTAGTTACGAGGTTAAGAAGACTGAACTACGCCCATATCATGATTACGCTAAAAAATTAATAGGGTGGCTCGGTGATGTGACTATTCAGCATGTGCCAAGGAAAGAAAATAAGAAGGCTGATGTTTTAGCTGCCCTAGTTTCATCATTAACTCTGCCTGATTAAGCGCAAGTTATTGTCTGCCAAAAATGGGTAGTACCGCCACCAAAAGAGGTTGAAGGTGAAGAAAATGAACTCAGGCATCATCTCGTTGTATCTGAAGTTGAGAAAGAAGAATGGCGACAACCCATTATCGACTACTTATGCTACGAGATACTTTCAGAAAATCATAGGAGAAGGAAAGAAATCTGTTTCCATGCATCTCGCTTCCTTTACTACAAAGATTCTCTATACAGAAGGTCATTCAAGGGAGTACTCTTGCGATCCTTAGGGGAAGAAGAAGCACTACAAGCTTTGCAAGAGGCACATTCTGGGGTATGTGGGTCACACCAGTCTGGACCAAAGCTCCACTTCCATATAAAAAGGATGGGATATTATTGATCAACGATGGTAAAAGATTGCTTAGAATACGCTCGAAGATGCAAGGCTTGTCAATTCCATGCAAATTTTATTCATCAACCTCCTGAAGTGTTGCACACGACTGTTGCATCCTTGCCGTTTGACGCTTGGACTAGATGTTGTTGGACCACTACCAAATTCCTCTGGTGGGCACCTATACATCTTGACTGCAACTGACTACTTCTCAAAATGGGCTAAAGATGTTTCTCTTAAAGAGGTAAAGAAGGAAAATGTTGCAAGTTTCATCCAAGTAAACATAATCTATCTCTTTGGAATTCCTAATTACATAATAATAGATAATGAAAAGCCATTCGATAATAGGTTGTGAACAAGATTTGTGATCTCTTTGGCTTCAAGCAACGTAACTCTTCGATGTACAATTTTCCGCCAATGGTCTAGCTGGGCATTCAACAAAACTCTATGCAACTTGTTAAAGAAAGTTTTCTCCAAATCCAAACGATATTGGAATGACCGTATGGAAGAAGCTCTATGGGCATATAGGATGACTCACCGCACGTCAACACAAGCGACTCCTTATTCACTCGTTTATGTAGTTGAAGCCGTCTTGCCACTTTAGTGTCAAATAACTTCATTAGGACTGGTTATTCAATAAGGTATCATTGATGAAGAAAATGTTTGATTTTGATTAGCAGAATTGTAGGCCCTTGATGAGAAGAGATTGGAAGCTCAACAGAGTCTTGAATGTTATCAAGCTTGATTGTCTCGCACCTTCAATAAAAGAGTTCGCACGAGATCCTTTCAAGTAGGATATCAAGTCCTTCCCATACGAAGACCCATTATTAATGTAACGACTCGGTCGGTCATTTTGAGAATTCAATTTACGTTCGGAAGCATAAGGTCTTGTACAACCTCATATGGTGATTTTGAACTTAGTCAAGCATCTGGATTTGGATTTGGAGGTCCGTAGGGTAATTGAAGCATTTCGATGAAAGTTGAAATTGGATAGTTGAAAGGTTTGACCAATGGTTGACTTTGGGGATACTGGGGTCGGAATGCGATTCCGAGAGTTGGAACAACTCTGTTATGTCAATTGGGACTTGTCTGCAAAATTTGGCATCATTCCTGGATTAATTCATAGGTTTCGGCACAAGTTTTAGAAGTTGGAAGCTCGATTCATGGTGCAATTCGTAGTTTCGCCTTTGTTTGATGTGATTTGAGACCTCGAGCGGGTCCGTGTTAGGGTATAGAACTTGTTGGTATGCTTGGACGGGGTTCCGAGGGCCTCGGGTGTGTTTCAGAGTGAGTTTTAAGCGAGTCTGGACATTTTCGGACTCTGGTATTTTTCTGGTGCCTTAAAAATACGAACATCGGCAAACTTTCGCGGACCGCATAGGAGGGGACGCAGACCACATAATTTGGTCGCGGTCGCGGTCGCGCTCCAGGGAATGTTCTGCAGATCCACTAGTCCAACTTCGGAAGCCTATCTCTTGATCTACAAGGAATTTTGACATGATTCAAAAACGAAAGTTGTAGGGCATTATTTCAGAGTTTGGACCTAGGGAGCTCGGTTTGTGGCCATTTTTCGTGAGTTTTTCAAGAAATTCATCGGGGTAAGTGATTCTAACTCGGATTTGGTTAATATACATGACTATATCAATGATTTATCATTTGATTAGTATTTTGAGGTGGAAATTTGGGAAAATTGTAGAAACTTCATAAAATGAATTTTTGGGATTAGAATGTCGATTCAAAGTCATATTTGAGTGAAACATGTATGGTTGGACTCGTGAGTGAATATGTGTTCGTAATTTGTGACTTTTACCCAATTCCGAGTCGTGGGCCCGGTCTGACGTTTTGGGCATTTTTCCTATTTCTTGTCTGAGCTTCGAATTCATTAGCTAAAGTAGTTACTTTAGTTATATTTACATTATGCAATTGATTTGATTAGATTTGGGTCATTCGGAGTTGGATACTCG
>ML438753.1:0-27332 GCA_005239525.1 Nicotiana knightiana | reverse complement strand
GGGATTCGAGTGGGTTTTTAGGGAAGCTGATGGTGGGATGGGGTTAAGGGGGAGGAGAGGATCATAGGGTGAAAGTTTGGGGGTGATTGGAGAAGGTCCGGTGGCCGGACGGCGGTGGGATTCTGGGGCGGCTAGGGTTTTTTAGAGAGAGGAGAGAGAGAGAGACGGACGGAGAGGGGGTTAGGATTTGGTGAAACAAAAGGGGGTGGGGTTTGGTTAAGACACTTATATAGTTTAGAGGGGGTGAGTTCCTAGCCGTTCGATCCATTTCGATCAATGGCCAGAATTTGATCGGTTAGACCAAACGGTGTCGTTTGGTCAGGTTGGGGCAGGCCGGGTAAGGGGTTGGGTTTTGGGCCTGGGCTGTCTGGGTGCATAGAACAATAGGGGTTGGGCCTGGGTCTTTCTTGCCCCGGGTCCGATTTTGTTTTCTTAATTAATTAACTTAATTATTCTAATTAAATTAAATTCTAACTTAATCGAAAAATGTAGCAATTAATTTCAAAATCTTATTCTCATATATTTACATATTAATTAAGAATAAAACAACCAATTATATATTCTTAATTAAATCTATGATTTATCGAATAAAATTGTTAGTTTTTATAGTAATTAGTTATTAAAAACTACATCACGTTAAATACCCGTCATTTGTCTATCATTTAATTAATTATAACTAATAACTTCATAATGCAAAAATTTCAATGATTTCGAAAGATGAATTATGGATATGCAAGCGCTGCAAATAATTCACAATTAATTACTGAAAAATCAATCAATATTCATAAAATCAATTGATTTATTGGGATTTTTATAGGACGATACGGCGAGTAAAAATCACATGCTCACAACATGTTCATAAGAATCAAATCTAAAATAACTTGCATAATTCAACTACAAAGTAATGAAGAAAATCTGTACAAATCGATGTTTTGCTGTCCGTATCTCTTCTAATCTCTTCTGCCTCTTTAAGTTGTGTTGTTTGGTGTCTATTTATATGTTTAGGGCAAACCCTAACCATGTGGGAGACTTCTATTTCCACCGGTAAACACTTAACTCGTCAAAACTCGGATTTGGCCGAAACTGGGGACCCCGGGCGTTTGGGCTCTAACGCACCCCTAAGGCCAGGGCAGGCCTGGCATTTGGGCCCTAACGCCCCCCTAACGCCAAGGGATGCCTGGCCTTATGGGGTAAACGCCCCCCTAACGCCAGGTAGGGTCAGGCTTTAGGGGGAAAACGCCCGGCTATCACCCGGGTGTCTCCTTTTGCGTATTTTCGACGTATTTGCATCCCTTTAGCTCCGTTTCCATATCCAATTCACCTACACATAAAATAAACTCTATTAATCATATAACAAGTGTATTTTTATCATTAAAGCACCTCAAATGTACGGTATATCACATGTTAAACTATGCAATTTAGCCTCGCATCAACCAGCCATTTCTCAGGATGGGGGAGGTACCCAGACTCCTGCCACTCGCATGCCAGAGCAGCTAGCTCCACAGTTTCAGACTCCGGCACCTCAGCCAGCCGGAGTAGCTCAGTCGGGTATTGCAGCACCGGTAGCGGAGGGAGAAGCTATGTCAGCGGATGCTTTGTGGAGACTGGATAGGTTCACTAAGTTATTCACTACTACTTTTACTGGTTTAACATCAAAGGACCCCCAGGATTATTTGGACAGCTGCCATGAGGTTCTTCGGAACATGGGCATAGTGAAGTCCAATGGAGTTGACTTCGCTACTTTTCGGTTATCTGGCGCAGCCAAGAGTTGGTGGAGAGACTATTGCTTAGCCAAACCAGCTGGGTCTGCACCTTTGACTTGGACTCAGTTCTCAGAGGTATTTTTGGGGAAGTTCCTTCCCATTACTCAGAGAGAGGAACTTTAGAGGCAGTTTGAGCGTCTCCAGCAGGGATCTATGTCAGTCACTCAGTACGAGACCAAGTTCATCAGTCTAGCCCGACATGCTCTTATGATACTTCCCACTGATCGGGAGAAGGTTCGGAGATTTATTGAGGGATTGGCCCAGCCTATCAGACTTCAGATGGCTAGAGAGTCAGGTATCGATATATTGTTCTAGGATGCGGCCAATGTGGCCAGGAGGATTATGATGATTATGTCACAGGGTGGTGGTCAGGGGGCTGACAAGAGGTCCCGTCATTTTGGTCGTTTCAGTGGAGCCTCATCTGGAGGAACTGATTCTTCAAGCAGAGGTCATCCTCCTAGACCCTATCAGTCGGCACTTCAGGTAGGTCACAATGCACCGCTAGCTCCTATTGGTGCACCACCAGCACCTATCAGTGCACCGCCGCTTCAGAATTTCCAGGGTGGTTATCAGGGTCGACAGGCCAGTTCCAGAGTCAGCAGCCACATCAGTAGAGGCCTTGTTATACTTGTGGTGGTTTAGGGCATATTTCCAGGTTTTGCCCCCGAGGTTCTGGTGGGTCTCAGTATCAGGGTTCCCGTGCCATGGTTCCCGCATCAGGCGCACCCCCACCCCCTCAGTTAGCTACGGGTGGTAGTCGGGGTTCCAGAGGTAGAGGACATGCCACGAGAGGTAGAGGTCAGGCCACAATTTCCCAGAGATGATCAGATTGGAGGGGCTCAGCCCCGGTGCTATGCTTTTCCTGCCAGGCCTGATGCCGAGGCTTCTGATGCAGTTATTACAGGTACAATTTTAGTTTGCGGCCGAGAGGCTTCGGTGTTATTTGATCCGGTTTCTACATTCTCCTATGTGTCTTCATATTTTCCCCTTATTTGAGTATGCCCCGTGATTCCTTGAGTACTGTTGTGCATGTTTCCATACCGGTGGGTGATTCTATAGTGGTAGATCGAGTCTACCGTGCTTGCTTAGTAGTCATTGGTGGTCTAGAGACTCAGGTTGATCTTTTGCTTCTTGATATGGTTGACATCGATGTTGTATTAGGGATGGATTGGTTATCCCCCTATTATTCTATTCTGGACTGTCATGCCAAGACAGTGACCTTGGCTTTGCCAGGGGTGCCTCGTTTGGAGTGGAAAGGAACTCCTAGTCATTCTTCTGGTAGAGTTATTTCTTATATGAAGGGTCGACGCATGGTCTGGAAGGGTTTTTTGGCCTATGTTAGTGATTCTAGCGCCGAGGTTCCTTCCCTGGAGTCGGTGCCCATGGTTTGTGAGTTTCCAGAGGTTTTCCCTGCTGACCTGCCGGGTATTCCACCCGACAGGGATATTGATTTTTGTATTGAGTTAGCTCAGGGCGCCCAGCCTATTTCTACTCCGCCGTATAGTATGGCCTCACCAGAGTTGAAGGAGTTGAAAGATCAGTTGTAGGATTTGTCGGATAATGGCTTCATTAGGCCTAGTGTCTCTCATTGGGGTGCTCCAGTATTGTTTGTCAAGAAGAAAGAGGGCTCAATGAGGATGTGTATTGACTACCGGCAGTTGAATAAGGTTACTATTAAGAACAAGTATCCTTTGCCGAGGATTGATGATTTATTCGACCAGCTTCAGGGTGCTTCAGTGTTTTCCAAGATTGACTTGAGATCTAGTTACCATCAGCTGAGGATTAGGGTGTCTGATGTCCCTAAGATAACTTTTCGCACTCGTTATGGGCATTATGAGTTCTTGGTGATGTCATTTGGGCTGACGAATGCCCCCGCCGATTTTATGGAGTTAATGCACCGAGTGTTCAGTCCTTATTTAGACTCATTCATGATTATTTTCATTGATGATATATTGATATGCTCTCGCAGCCGAGAGGAGCATGAGCAGCACCTTAGAGTCGTCCTCCAGACTCTAAGGGATAGTTAGTTGTATGCCAAATTTTCCAAGTGCGAGTTCTGGTTGAGTTCAGTTGCCTTTCTAGGCCATGTGGTATCGTCAGAGGGTGTTCAGGTGGATCCCAAGAAGATTTTAGCAGTTAGAGATTGGCCTAGACCCACCTCAGCTACAGAGATCCGGAGTTTCTTGGGCTTAGCAGGTTATTATCGCCGGTTTGTGAAGGGCTTTTAATTCATTGCAGCCCCGATGACCAGGTTGACTCAGAAGAGTGTCCAGTTCAGGTGGTCTGATGAGTGCGAGGCGAGCTTTCAGAAGCTCAAGATAGCCTTGACCACCAGTGTTGGTTTTGCCCACAGGTTCAGGATCGTATACCGTGTATTATGATGCTTCACGGGTTGGGCTTCGTGCAGTGTTGATGCAGGATGGCAAGGTTATAGCCTATGCTTCTCGTCAGTTGAAGGTCCATGAGTAGATCTATCCAATTCATGACTTGGAGTTAGCAGCTATTGTGCATGCATTGAAGATTTGGAGGCATTACTTGTATGGTGTGCCATGTGAGGTGTTCACGGATCATAAAAGCTTGAAGTATCTGTTTAAACAGAAGGAGTTGAACGTGAGACAGAGGAGATGGTTAGATTTGCTGAAGGATTATGATATTACCATTCTTTATCATCCGGGGAAGGCCAATGTGGTGGTCGATGATTTCAGCCGGAAGTCAGCTAGTATGGGTAGTATTGCTTATTTATCAGTCGGAGAGCAACCTCTTGCTTTGGATGTTCAGGCGTTAGCCAATCGATTTGTGGGATTGGAGGTTTCTAAGGCTGGTAGTGTTTTGGCCCATACTGTGGCCCGTTCTTCATTGTATGACCGTATTCGGGCCAGGCAGTATGATGATCGCCATTTATGTGTTCTTAGAAATAGAGTCAGGCTCGGAGATGCCAAGCAGGTTACAGTTCATGCTGAGGGAGTCTTTAGGATGCAGGGTCGTATTTGTGTACCCGATGTCGATGGCATTCGTGAGTTGATACTACAGGAGGCCCATAGTTCCAGGTATTCTATTCATCCGGGTGCCGCAAAGATGTACCAGGACTTGCGGAAGCATTATTGGTGGCATAGAATGAAGAAGGATATTGTAGCTTATGTAGCTCGGTGTTTGAATTGTCAGCAGGTTAAGTACGAGCACCAGAGACCTGGTGGTTTGATGTAGCAGATTCAGCTTCCCAAGTGGAAGTGGGAACGTATCGCCATGGACTTTGTAGTTGGACTCCCACGGACTCAGAGGATGTTTGATGCAGTATGGGTCGTTGTGGATAGGTTGACCAAGTCAACACACTTCATTCTAGTATCAGTTTCGTATTCAACAGAGAAGTTGGCAAGGATCTATATGAGAGAGATTATTAGACTGCATGGTGTGCCCATATCCATTATATCAGACGAAGGTACTCAGTTTACCTCCCATTTTTGGAGAGTATTTCAGCGAGAGTTGGGCACCCAGATTGATTTGAGCACCGCATTTCATCCTCAGACGGGCTGGCAGTCCGAGCGCACTATTCAGATTTTGGAGGATATGTTGCGAGCTTGTGTTATTGACTTTGGTGGTTCATGAGACAAGTTCCCGCCTTTAGCTGAGTTTGCCTATAACAACAACTATCAGTCGAGCATTCAGATGGCTCTGTACGAGGCGTTGTATGGTAGACGATGTCGGTCTCCAGTCGGGTGGTTTGATCCGGGAGAGCCTAGATTGTTGGGTTCTGAGTTAGTCCAGGATGCCTTGGACAAGGTGAAGATCATTTAGGATAGACTTCGTACAACTCACTCCAGGCAGAAGAGTTATGCGGATCGCAGAGTTCGAGATTTGCATTTATGATAGGCGACCGGGTATTTCTTTGGGTGTCGCCCATGAAGGGCGTGATGAGATTCGAAAAGAAGGGCAAGTTGAGTCCTAGGTACATTGATCCATTTGAGATTCTGGACAGGGTAGGAGAGGTGGCCTACAGACTTGCCTTACCACCTAGTTTGTCAGTCGTGCATCCAGTATTTCCGTGTCTATGCTCCGGAGGTATATTGCGGACCCATCTCATGTACTTGGCTTCAGCGGTGTCCAGTTAGACCAGGATTTGTCTTATGAGGAGGAGCCAGTAGCTATACTAGCCAGGCAAGTTCGTCAGTTGAGATCGAAGGTTCGTCAGTTTAGCAAAAAATGTGTTTTGAGGCCCCGAAAGCCTCCGTTAATCTCACCTCGATGTGCGTGCATAGCCCGGGCGTGTAGCCGTGAAGCTTTGATGTGAAAAGTTGATGAAAAGTTGATTTCATAATGATTAATTGATTAAGGTTGACTTTGGTCGATATTTTTGGTAAACGAACCCGGACTCGTGATTTGACAGTCCCGGAGGGTCCGTAGAAAATATGGGACTTGGGCGTATGCCCGGAATCAAATTCCAAGGTCCCAATCCCGAGAAATGAATTTTTATAGAAAATTGTTTGGAAATAATAAAGACTTTTGAAAATGATAATTAATGTCAAAATGGTGTTGTCAGGCCCGTATTATAGTTCCAGAGCCCGGAACCGGTTGAATATATGTTATGTGAGTTATCTGTGAAATTTGGTGTAAAACGGACTTGATTTGATGTGTTTCGGACCGAAAATGGAAAAGTTAAAGGTTAATGAAGTTTTCAGGATTTTCATAGGTTTGGGTGTTTAATTCATTGATTTTGATGTTATTTCGGTGGTTTTAGTACTTGAATAAGTCCGTATAATTATTTGGGAGTCGTGTGTGTTTTGGTTTTGAGTCCTGAGGGCTCGGGTGAGTTTCGGGTAGTTAACGGGGTGTATAAAGTTAGAAAAATCTGGTGTTTTTGATGTTTTGCTGGTGTAATACCCTTCACGAACGCGGCCAAGGGCCCGCGAACGCGAAGGGTAAATATCTTGGCCTGGGTTTTACTCCACGAGATCGCGTAGAGGGAGACGCGAACGTGGAGCACTGGACAGTGCTTCTACGCGAACGCGTCCCCCTGAGGTGCGAACGCGTAGTGTTAGGCTGGGGGGCTGGGTAGGTTGTTCTTCGCGAACGCAGCCCTAGGCTCGCAAACGCGTAGGTCAGGATTGTCAACCCTTCGCAAACGCGGCCTTGGGCCAACGAACGCGAAGAGTATTTTTCGCCCAGTTATTTAAATAACCCAAAAACAGAATGCCATACGGGAATTTCATAATTTTCACCTTCTTCTTCTCCTCCCAACCCCATAGCCGAGTTCCAAACCATCATTCCTCCATAACCACTTGGGTAAGTGACTTCAACTCCAATTTCTTCCATTCTTCCATCATCAACTCTAGAATCTAGGCCTAGAATCATGAAAACAAGTAGAAATTAGGGGATTTGGGTAGAGTTAGGGATTATGGGACTTTGGGAAATTCAACCTCAATTTGGGGTCGTATTTCAAAACAAATCATATATTTGAACTTGTGGGGGTATGGGTGATCGGGTTTTGGTCCAAGCCTCGTGTTTGGACCAAGCGGGCCCGTGGTTAAATTTTGTTATTTTTGGAAGAATGCATGGAAATGGGTAATTAGGATATGAAATTGAATTATTGAATCATTATTGATATACTTGAGTTAATTATGTCTAGATAATACCATTCCGGAGTTGAATTCTAAAGGAAAGGCGGTGTTAGAGGGTTGATTGCTATATTTTGGACCCGGGGTAAGTGTCTTGCCTAACTTTGGTAAGGGAATAGGTATTGTACTCTACGTGTTAAGTGTTTATCATGTTTAATGCATAGGTGAGGTGACAAAAACCTATGCATTGTGTGTCAAGCATGCCCGTGAGTCTATTTTCGATAAAAACCTTATTATTACTCACATGTTCGTTATAATATGCAATTGTCTCTACTTGGAAGTTGATTAATGTTGAAAACTCTGGTTGATGAACTCATGATGTATTGGCTAGACTGAGGACCCAATTGTAAATGGTATATTTGAAATGATTGGTTATAGTTGAGACCCTTGCCAGGAAATCTTTACGATATTGACTGATACTTTCCCCTTGTCGGGTGATTTTGAATTGTATTTCCACTATGCTGTATTCCTTGCCATTGATATTGTCATTGTTTTGGTGAGGAAGAGTGTAAATGCACGAGGGGACATTCCGTGCCATATTTTATATTATTATGCACGAGGGGACATTCCGTGCCATGTTTATATTGTTTATGCACGAGGGGACATTCCGTGCCATATCTTATATTATTATGCACGAGGGGACATTCCTTGCCATGTTTATATTGTTTATGCACGAGCGGACATTCCGTGCCATATCTTATATTATTATGCACGAGGGGACATCCCGTGCCATGTTTATATTGTTTATGCACGAGGGGACATTCCGTGCCATATTTTATATTATTATGCACGAGGGGACATGCCGTGCCATGTTTATATTGTTTATGCACGAGGGGACATCCCGTGCCATATCTTATATTATTATGCACAAGGGGACATTCCTTGCCATGTTTATATTGTTTATGCACGAGGGGACATTCCGTGCCATATTTATATTATTATGCACGAGGAGACATTCTGTGCCATGTTTATATTGTTTATGCACGAGGGGACATTCCGTGCCATATCTTATATTATTATGCACGAGGGGACATTCCTTGCCATGTTTATATTGTTTTTGCACGAGGGGACATTCCGTGCCATATATTATATTATTATGCACGAGGGGACATTCCATGCCATGTTTATATTGTTTATGCACGAGGGGACATTCCGTGCCATATTTTATATTAGTATGCATGAAGGGACATTCCGTGCCATGTTTATACTGTTTATACACGAGTGGACATTCCGTGCCATATCTTATATTATTATGCACGAGGGGACATTCCGTACCATGTTTATATTTTTTATGCACGAGGGGACATTCCGTGCCATATTTTATATTATTATGCACGAGGGGACATTCCGTGCCATATCTTATATTATTATGCACGAGGGGACATTCCGTGCCATGTTTATATTGTTTATGCACGAGGGGACATTCCGTGCCATATTTTATATTATTATACACGAGGGGAAATTCCGTGCCATGTTTATATTGTTTATGCACGAGGGGAAATTTCGTGCCATATCTTATATTATTATGCACGAGGGGACATTCCGTGCCATGTTTATATTGTTTATGCACGAGGGGACATTCCGTGCCATATTTTATATTATTATGCACGATGGGACATTCCGTGCCATGTTTATATTATTTATGCACGAGGTGACATTCCGTGCCATATTTTATATTATTATGCACGAGGGGACATGTCGTGCCATGTTTATATTATTTATGCACGAGGGGACATTCTGTGCCATATCTTATATTATTATGCACGAGGGGACATTCCTTGCCATGTTTATAATATTTATGCATGACGGGACATTTCGTGCCATATTTTATATTATTATGCACGAGGGGACATTCTGTGCCATGTTTATATTGTTTATGCATTAGGGGACATTCCGTGCCATTATATTATTATTCACGAGGGGACATTCCTTGCCATGTGTATATTGTTTATGCACGAGGGGACATTCCGTGCCATATCTTATATTATTATGCACGAGGAGACATTCCGTGCCATGTTTATATTTTTTATGCACGAGGGGACATTCCGTGCCATATTTTATATTATTATGCACGAGGGGACATTCCGTGCCATGTTTATATTGTTTATGCACGAGGAGACATTCCGTGCCATATCTTATTGTAACGACCTGACCGACCATTTTGAGAAAACCAAGCTCCATTCAGCGGCAGAAGGTCTGGAACAGCTTCGGAATATGAGTATCGACTTGCGTGCATGGTGGAATTCGGCTTTCGGATGGTTTAGAGTCAATTGGAAGAAGGAACCTTAGTTTGGAAGATTAAACGGTGAAAAGTTGACCGGAATTGGACTTCTGGGTAAACGACCTCGGGATGGGTCGTGGACGATCTAAACAATGGTGATTTTGGACTTAGGCGCGTGTTCGGAATGTATTTTAGAAGTCTGTAGCTCAGTTAGGTTTGAAATGTCGAAGTTTGAATTTTTGGAGTTTCTGGTCCGATAGTGAATTTTTGTTCCGAGGGTCAGAATGGAATTCCAAAAGTTGCAGTAGTTCTGTCATGTCATTTTGGATGTGTGTGCAAAATTTGAGGTCATTCGGATAAGTTTAGACGTGTTTCGGCGTCGGATGTGAATTCTAGAATTTTCCTATGTTCCTATGCTTGAATCTATGCATAATCGACGTTTTTGTTGTTACGAGACGTGTTTTTAAGGCTCGACCTAGTTCAAATAAGTTGTTAAGGTTGGTTGGTGGTTTTGGTTGAGGTCCCGGGGGCCTCGGGATTGTTTCGGGTGCTTAAGGGGTGAAATTTGGGAATTTGCTGCTGCTGAACCAGGCCCCTTCTGGTGTCTTCGCACCTGTGAAGGTTTTTCCGCAGGTGCGGACTCACAGGCTCGTGGGCCATGATCGCAGGTGCGATAGAGGGGTGTTTAGGCCAGTAGTCGCAAGTGCGACCTGGGTTCCGCAGGTGCGGGACCGCAGGCGCGACCAAACGACTGCAGGTGCCCCCCGAGTGTAACTTAAGTGACTTTTCCACCTGCGATGCTTTCTCCGCAGGTGCGGTACCACAGGTGCAGTGATCGAGACCACAAGTGTGAATTGCTTATGTGTTTTATTCCAAAAATCAGAGAGTTTATTTCATAATTCTAAAAATCCAGTAAAGGCTCAGGAATTGGCGATTTTCTGTGGGTTTTGAAGATAAGGATCATAGGTAATATTTTCTAATCCTAATTCATTGTTAGCCCATTAATTCCCGTTGTTTTCTTTAGTTTAATTATAAAAAAATGGGGGAAAACCATAGGAAAGGGATGAGATTTTCCCAATCCGAGATTATGAAAAATTACGGGGTTTTTGGCATCGGATTTTGATTGTTTCTAGTTGAATGAGTTCGTGAGTGAATGGGTGTCCGGAAAATATAAATTTTACCCAATTCCGAGTCGTGGGCCCGAGGCGCGTTTTGGTCATTTTACATAATTTCGCGCCTTAGCTTGGATTAAATAGTGAAAATCAGTTGCATGAGATGTTATTTACGATATGTAATTGAATTATATAGATTTGGGCCATTTGGAGTCGGATACTCGTGGCAAACGTGCGGTTTCGAGTTGATTTTGAGCCGGTTCGAAGTAAGTATCTTGCCTAACCTTGTGTGGGGGACTTCCCCTTAGGATTTGAGTCTTCTATGCTGATTGCATTCCTTGTACGCGAGGTGACGAGTGCGTGCTCGGATTTATTGTGGAAAATTTTCCCTTATTAGGTTCTTAGCTCCTTGTAATTACTGAGTATTGAGTCGTTTTTGATATGATTGAGTTCCCTGTTATTAGTTTCACCTCTACATGTGTTTACTTGGAAATTATTGCCCTTTTTGGTTTATTCTTGTTGCCTAATTGACTCTTGCTTTGTTTAACTGAAAATCCCTACCCTCCTATAGCCGCGTTAACTTTCATAATTGTTTGTCTCTATTTGGAAATCATTAGTATCTCTCATGTAATTAATTGCTCTTAATGGAGGCTACGGTTATCTTTCCTCTGCTCGTTCTTGATTGAAATCATTGTATACTCTTCGTAATTTGCCCAACTGTAAAAGAAGTTAGATCCTATGTTTACTTGATAATTCCTTATTTGAAATTATTGATTCATATTAACTTCCTTGTTGTTGAACTACGTATTAAGGAATCGTTGTTTCATATTATTCTCCCTTGTTGAGTTGTTCTTATTACGCTTAGTATTCTCTGTTATGGTTATTCCTTGTGAGCTAGTTGTACCGTCTCCTGGTGAACGGAGGCACCTGAGTTGATTTCTTTGCGTTGTCCTTGTAAACATTTTCAGTCGTTGTGTTGTACTTGTGATTGTGATGCACGAGGTTTCTATCGTGCGGTTGTTGATATTGTGATACGCGAGGTTTCTGCCGCGCGGTTGTTGATATTGTGATGCACGAGGTTTCTGCCGTGCGGTTGTTGATATTGTGATGCATGAGGTTTCTGCCGTGCGGTTGTTGATATTGTGATGCAAGAGGTTCTTGCCGTGCGGTTGTTGATATTGTGATGCACGAGGTCTTTGCCGTGCTATTGTTGCTATTAATATATTGTACATGCGTCATAATAAGGCGGGATATGTTTATATGCTTATATGTGGGTTGCGCATGTGGCGGAATAAGGTGGGAACATTATGATGCACGTGTGGCGGAATAAGGTGTCACTTATTAAATTATTATTTTCACACGTGGCGAAATAAGGTGGGATTTGTCATGGGTTAGTTGTAAAGAATTGTGACGGCCTGTGGGGGCACTCTTATGTTGTTTAATATTGTGATTGAGGGTTACTTACCTGTATGAGTCTTATCACTTGGGAGTTGTGAGGAGACATCGTACGTGCGGTTCGTTCTCCTTTTTATGTTACCAGTTGGTAGAATTCTTGTTAAAACACTTGCACAAGCATACACGTAGTTGAACACTCCTATTAGAGGTGAATTCCTCCTGATTTTTGCTAAGGATGGAGGTACGCCCTCGTTTATCCATTATATATGTGAGATTGGCCCTAGTCAGCCAGTTAGTTGTCAGCATGACAGTGAGACTGATGAGGCACAGGATGCCAAGTGTTAGATTTCAGATGCTGGGGCTACGTGAGTTGTGGTTTGTCCGAGATTTGGTAAACCTTATGTGAACATCATCGTAGGTTATGAGTTATTTATTTGTTTTCCCATTACTGTGTTATGACCTTACGATTTGGATTGTGATTTTGCCTTCTCTACGTATCATCGTGTATCATTTCTCTCGTTGTTGCTTGCTGTTCTTTCTCCCTTATGGTGAATTTTAGCATTAATGTTCTCTTCGTGCAGTCTTTATACATTTATATATCATTTTCGTTGTACCTATGATTATACTGTTTATTTAACCGGTAGGTGTTTCGACTGTCCCTCGTCACTACTCCACCGAGGTTAGTCTTGATACTTACTGGGCACCGCTGTGGTGTGCTCATGCTACTCTTCTGCACATTTTTGTTGTGCAGATACAGGTACTCCCATTCAGTTATATCAGCCTTGGAAGGAGGCGTTTCTATAGAGACTTCGAGGTATATCTGCTACGTCTGCAGACCGAAGAGTCACTTTCTATCTTCTATAATAAGTATAGCCTTTCAGTATTTTTCCTTGTTTAGACATTCTTGTATTAGAGCCTCCTATGTATCTCTTAGCTTGTGATTTGTGAGATTCCGGGTTTTGGGAATTGTGTTAGCTTCGAGAGCTGTTATTGTATGTGCCGAGCGGCACCTTAAATGCTATTTATTTTATCAGTTTAGTTTTAATTACTTTCTTCCGCAAATTATGGTTTATCTTCTGCATTGTTAGGCTTACCTAGTTGTAGGGACTAGGTGTCGTCACGACACGTTCACGGAGGCGAACTGGGGTCGTGACAAGTTGGTATTAGAGCACTAGGTTCATAGGAATCACATATCACAAGCCGGTTTATTAGAGTCTCGTGGATCGGTATGGAGATGTCTGTACTTATCTACAAGAGGCTATGTAGCTGTTTAGGAAGAATCCTCACTTCATTTGATTTTCTTATCGTGCGATATTTCTTTTGACATCAATTCTAAACCTCTGTCTTCTACTCTCTCACAGATGGTGAGGACATGTGCTACTCGGGGCGATCAGGCAGCCGCGCCCCCTACCACAGCCGTCGGAGGTCGGGGCCAGGGTAGAGTTCGAGGACACGCACATGGTGCAGCGAGAGCACCTGCGTGAGCGGCCGCCGAGTTACCTCCAGCAGATCCAGTCGGAGTCCAGGCACCTGACACGCCTACTGCTATTACTACTCCAGCCCTTCAGGAGACTTTGGCACAATTCAGGAGCATGTACACCACTTTGGCTCAAGCAGGGTTGCTTCCTCTTTCTGCAGCCACATCCCAGGCCGGGGGAGGAGCGCAGACTCCCGCCGCCCGCACTCCTGAATAGCGAGCGCATGTTGAGTAGGTCCCTGAGATCATTCCTGCACCGCCTGCAGCACCAGTTCAGCCCGAGGGCATGTCAGCGGCTTCCGAGCAGGAGCAGATGAGACTAGAGAGGTTCAAGAAGTATGATCCTCCGGTATTCAGTGGATTAGTGTAAGACGATGCCTAGGGGTTTCTTGATGAGTGTTGCCGCATTCTCCGTACTATGGGTATCTCTGGATCGAGCGGGGTTTCTTTCACTACTTTCCAGCTTCGAGGAGCCGCCTATGATTGGTAGCGTACCTATGAGTTAGACAGCCTAGACGAGGCAGTTTCACTGACTTGGACCCACTTTTCAGATATGTTCATGAGAGAGTTTGTTCCTCAAAACCTCAGGGATGCATAGAGCATGGAGCCCGGTGCGCCAGTTGGATGTCATTTAGGTACAGACTCAATTTGTTATAGAGGGGCACTATCTGTAGTTCCTCACAGTTCTGCTTATCGGGGTGAGTACCGTTATTTTGTTGTCCCACTTATAGGTGTGTTTCATGATTTGTACTCTATTTATGTGATTATTCTGAGGGGAGGTTCTATGAGTGATAGTCGTATCTATCGTCTGTTTCTAGCTGTTGTCGAGAGTTATGAGGCTAGTAGTAAATTCATGTTGCCTGTTTCGGTAGGTTTGATATGATTTCTGAGTATTCTTGGTTACGAGCTATGATTTCTATGCTCCACCGGTGTGGGAGCCAAATCTGTGTTGTGAGTTGTAGACTGAATTGATCTAGTGTGAGTCTCTAGATAGGTTGAGGTATGCCCTACTGGTGGTTCAGTGTTGAGGGCGGGACCCTCGTGATTTCGGGCGAATTGATATGTTGAGACCGGGCTGTGTACCGCGGTGAGGGTTAAATCAGTATAAGATCCTTGTGAGTCTCTTGTGTACTTTCATTCTTTCTTGTTGGATGTTTTGTAGGTTTTGTGTTTTGTAGATTGTGCTAGTTTGACTTGTTTGATAGTTCCCTTATGTGTTTCCCTTCCCATATCCAGTCATTTTCATTCTATGCTTCGTGAGTTTTAGCTTGTGGGGGTTGTGCCTGCTGGTATTAGCTGAGGTGAGGTTATTCGGGTGTTTTGTTATATGGTTATCGTGGTTATTATATCATCGCCATTGTTGTGGAGGTTTGAAAAGAGTTCCTATTGAATATGAGGCTTGTGGCCGGTACGGATTTGATCTCAGGCAAGTATTGCTATCAGAAATGTTCTTGTGAGCCTATGTGTGGTGTGTCATGTTGTGTAGTTGTACCCTACGTGTATGGCATGAATTGAAGCAGCTGGTTGAGACTGATACCGAATATGGATTTAGAATCGGAGGGAAGGTGAGAATTCTGGCTTGAAGGCTTAGTAGTATTGCTAGAAAGGTTAAATTTCAGTTGAGATGGTGTCGTCAGGCTTAAAGTGGATCGGGGTGACGTGGGATCACCCGCGGGTGTATGTCGGAAGTGCGTACTCAGTGACTTGAGGACTTTGAAGCAAATCTAGCACGTTCGAGGACGAACGTTGGTTTTAAGAGGGGGAGGATGTAACGACCCGGCCGGTCGTTTTTAGAAAATCAAGCTTCGTTCAACGGTAGAAGGTCTGGAACAACTTCAGAATATGAGTATCGACTTGCGTGCATGGTGGAATTCGACTTTCGGATGGTTTAGAGTCAATTGGAAGAAGGAATATTGTTTTGGAAGTTTGAACGGTGAAAAGTTGACCGGAATTGGACTTTTGGGTAAACGACCTCGGGATGGGTCATGTACAATCTCAACAGCTTTGCATGGTGATTTTGGACTTAGGCGCGTGTTCGGAATGTATTTTAGAAGTCCGTAGCTCAGTTAGGCTTGAAATGCCAAAGTTTGAATTTTTGGAGTTTCCGGACCGATAGTGAATTTTTGGTCTGAGGGTCAGAATGGAATTTCGGAAGTTGCAGTAGTTGCGTCATGTCATTTGGGATGTGTGTGCAAAACTTGAGGTCATTCGGATAAGTTTAGACGTGTTTTGGCGTCGGATGTGAATTTTAGAATTTTCCTAAGTTCCTAGGCTTGAATCTATGAATAATCGATGTTTTTGATGTTACGAGACGTGTTTTTAAGGCTCGACCTAATTCAAATAAGGTGTTAAGGTTGGTTGGTGGTTTTGGTTGAGGTCCCGGGGGCCTCGGGATTGTTTCGGGTGCTTAACGGGTGAAATTTGGGAATTTGCTGCTGCTGAACCAGGACCCTTCTAGTGTCTTCGCACCTGCGAAGGTTTTTCTGTAGGTACGGACTCGCAGGCGCGTGGGCCATGATCACAGGTGCGATATAGGGGTGTTTAGGCCAGTGGTCGCAGGTGCCCTGGGTTCCGCAGGTGCGGGACCGCAGACGCGACCAAACGACCGCAGGTGCGGCCCCAGTGTAACTTAAGTGACTTTCGCACCTGCGATGATTTCTCCGTAGGTGTGGTGATCGAGACCGCAGGTGCGAATTCCCTGTGTGTTGTATTCCAAAAATCCGAGAGTTTATTTCATAATTCTAAAAATCGAGTAAAGGCTCGGGAATTGGCTATTTTCTGTGGGTTTTGAAGAGAAGGATCATAGGTAACATTTTCTAATCCTAATTCATTGTTAGCCCATTAATTCCCGTTGTTTTCTTTAGTTTAATTATCAAGAATAGGGGGAAAACCATAGGAAGGGGATGAGATTTTCCCTATCCGAGATTATGAAAAATTATGAGGTTTTTGGCATCGGATTTTGATTGTTTATGGTTGAATGAGTTCATGAGTGAATGGGTTTCCGAAAAATATAAATTTTACCCAATTCCGAGTCGTGGGCCCGAGAGGCATTTTGGTCATTTTACATAATTTCGCGCCTTAGCTTGAATTGAACAGTGAAAATCAGTTGCATGAGATGTTATTTACGATATGTAATTGAATTATATAGATTTGGGCCATTTGGAGTCAGATACTCGTGGCAAACGTACGATTTTGAGTTGATTTTGAGCCGGTTCGAGGTAAGTATCTTGCCTAACCTTGTGTGAGGGACTTCCTTTAGGATTTGAGTCTTCTCTGCTGATTGCATTCCTTGTACGCGAGGTGACGAGTGCGTTCTCGGATTTATTGTGGAGAATTTTCCCTTATTAGGTTCTTAGCTCCTTGTAATTACTAAATATGAAGTCGTTATTGATATGATTGAGTTCCCTATTATTAGTTTCACCTCTACATGTGTTTACTTGGAAATTATTGCTCTTTTTAGTTTATTCTTGTTTCCTAATTGACTCTTGCTTTGTTTAATTGAAAATCCCTACCCTCCTATAGCAGCGTTAACTTTCGTAATTGCTTGTCTCTATTTGGAAATCATTAGTATCTCTCATGTAATTAATTGATCTTAATGGAGGTTACGGTTATCTTTCATCTGCTCGTCCTTGATTGAAATCATTGTATACTCTTCGTAACTTGCCCAACTGTAAAAGAAGTTAGATATCCTATGTTTAGTAGATAATTCCTTATTTGAAATTATTGGTTCATATTAACTTCCTTGTTGTTGAACTACGTATTAAGGAATCGTTGTTTCATATTATTCTCCATTGTTGAGTTGTTCTTATTACACTTAGTATTCTCTGTTATGGTTATTCCTTGTGAGCTAGTTGTACCGTCTCCTGCTGAACGGAGGCACCTAAGTTGATTTATTTGCGTTGTCCTTGTAAACATTGTCAGTCGTTGTGTTGTACTTGTGATTGTGATGCACGAGATTTCTACCGTGCGGTTGTTGATATTGTGATGCGCGAGGTTTTTGCCGTGTGGTTATTGATATTGTGATGCACGAGGTTTCTGTCGTGCGGTTGTTGATATTGTGATGCACGAGGTTTCTGCCGTGCGGTTGTTGATATTGTGATGCACGAGGTTTCTGCCGTGCGGTTTGTGATATTGTGATGCACGAGGTCTTGCCATGCTATTGTTGCTATTGATGTATTGCACATGCGGCGTAATAAGGCAGGATATGTTTATATGCTTATATGTGGGTTGCGCATGTGGCGGAATAAGGTGGGAACATTATGATGCACGTGTGGCGGAATAAGGTGGCACTTATTATATTATTATTTGCACACGTGGCGGAATAAGGTGGGCTTTGTCAGGGGTTAGTTGTAAAGAATTGTGACGGCCTGTGGAGGCACTCCTATGTTGATTAATATTGTGATTGAGGGTTACTTACTTGTATGAGTCTTATCGCTTGGGAGTCGTGAGGAGACATCGTACGTGCGGTTCGTTCTCCTTTTTATGTTACCAGTTGGTAGAATTCTTATTAAAACACTTGCACAAGCATACACGTAGTTGAACACTCCTATTAGAGGTGAATTCCTCCTGATTTTTTCTAGGATGGAGGTACGCCCTCGTTTATCCATTATATATATGAGATTGGCCCTAGTCAGCCAGTTAGTTGTCAGCATGACTGTGAGACTGATGGGGCACAGGATGCCAAGTGTTAGATTTCAGATGCTGGGGCTACGTGAGTTATGGTTTGTCCGAGATTTGGTAAGATTGTGGGAAGAGTTTAATAAGACTTTATGTGAACATCATCGTAGGTTATGAGTTATTTATTTGTTTTCCCTTTACTGTGTTGTGACCTTAGGATTTGGATTGTGATTTTGTCGTCTCTACGTATCATCGTGTATCATTTTTCTCGTTGTTGCTTGCTGTTCTTTCTCCCTTATGGTGAATTATAGCATTAATGTTCTCTTCGTGCAGTCTTTATACATTTATATATCATTTCCGTTGTACCTATGATTATACTGTTTATTTAACCGATAGGTGTCTCGACTGTCCCTCGTCACTACTCCACCGAGGTTAGTCTTGATACTTACTGGGCACCGCCGTGGTGTGCTCATGCTACTCTTCTGCACATTTTGTTTTTGCAGATATAGGTACTCCCATTCAGTTCTGTCAGCCTTGGAAGGAGGCATTTCTTTAGAGACTTCGAGGTATATCTGCTACGTCCGCAGACCAAAGAGTCACTTTCTATCTTCTATAATAAGTATAGCCTTTTAGTATTTTTCCGTGTTTAGACATTCTTGTGTTAGAGCCTCCTATGTATCCCTTAGCTTGTGATTTGTGAGATTCCGGGTTTTGGGAATTGTGTTAGCTTCGAGAGCTGTTATTGTATGTGTCGAGCGGCACCTTAAACGCTGTTTATTTTACTATTTTAGTTTTAATTACTTTCTTCCGCACATTATGGTTTATCTTCCGCATTGTTAGTCTTACCTAGTTGTAGGGACTAGGTACCGTCACATGTTCATGGAGGGCAAACTGGGGTCGTGACACTTATATTATTTTGCACGAGGGGACATTATGTGCCATGTTTATATTGTTTATGCATGAGGGGACATTCCGTGCCATATTTTATATTATTATGCACGAGGGGACATGTCGTGCCGTATCTTTTAACTGTTTAATTTGTGTTTTCAATTCCCGTTATTATTTTTAGATATTTTAGACTGTTATTTTCGCTTCCATCATTTCAGTATTTGCTATCTCTTACCCCCAGCATGGTCTTCCCTGTAATTGTATTCTTGTTTAGTTTCTGCTATACTATTGAACTGCACTGGTACATTTTTTTGTCGTGTCCTAGCCTCGTCACTACTTCGCCGAGGTTAGGCTCGGCACTTNGGTACAATTTGTTGTCGTGTCCTAGCCTCGTCACTACTTCGCCGAGGTTAGGCTCGGCACTTACTCAGTACATGGGGTCGGTTGTACTGATGCTACACCTGCACTTCTTTATGTTGTGCAGATTACGCAGCCGGACCTGGTGGACATCATTAGTGGGAGTGTCTTTCAGCTCATCCTAGAGGCTTCAAGGTATACCCGCTGGCGTTCGTGGGCTGTCTCTCCTATCCCTAGTTCTTCGTTTCTGTCTTGTTTTCCTCTAGTTTTCAGAGACAGTCATGTATTTCTTTTCAGATTTTGTATTTAGCACTCTTATAGACAATTCGTGAGTTTGTGACTCCAGGTTTTGGGAAATTAATGCGCCGTTGTATTATGTTGTCTTTACTTAGTTTTGAAACTACATTTATTTTCGCTGTTAAGTTGTGAACTGTTTAAATGTTTGAGGCTAATTCTCCAATAAGAAAGTAACAAAATATGGTCCAAATGAAGTAGACGTTCTTTGACGTTTACTACGTCTTGGATCCTCCTGATTAAATGTACATTCTTTTATTTCTTCCCANCATTATTATCTGATTCTATAACCGTATTATTATGAATGTCAGGATTTTCTGATTTATGAACCAGAAATCGATATGCTTTACTATTGGTAGCATATCCTATGAAAACACAATCAACGATTTTCGGTCCTATTTTTATCCTTTTCGGTTTAGGAACTTGTACTTTTGCCAAACACCCCCACACTTTAAAATAATTCAATTTGGGCTTCCTTCCTTTCTATTTTTCATATGGAATGGATTGTGTTTTGCTATGGGGTACTCGATTTAGTATTCGGTTAGCCATAAGAACGGCTTTCCCCCACAAGTTCTGTGGAAAACCAGAACTTATCAACAATGTGTTCATTATCTCCTTTAATGAACGTCTTTCTTTCTGCAATCCCATTGGATTGGGGCGTGTAAGGGGCCGTTGTTTGATGAATAATTCCATATTCTAAACATGTTTCTTCAAAAGGAGATTCATATTCACCACCCGTATCACTTCTTATCATTTTGATTTTCTTGTTAAGTTGCGTTTCAACTTCATTTTTGTATTGCTTGAATGCGTCTATTGCTTCATCTTTACTATTAAGTAAGTAAACATAGCAATATCGAGTACTATCGTCAATAAAAGTTATGAAATACTTCTTTCCACCGCGAGATGGTATTGACTTCATGTCACAAATATCTGTGTGAATTAAGTCTAAAGGATTTGAATTCCTTTCAACTGACTTATAAGGATGTTTAACATACTTAGATTCCACACATATTTGACATTTTGATTTGTTGCATTCAAACATAGGCAATACTTCCAAGTTAATCATTTTCCGCAAGGTTTTATAATTGACATGACCCAAACGTATATGCCATAGTTCATTTGACTCAAGTAAGTAAGACAAAGCTGAAATTTTATTATTATTTTCAACAACCATTACATTCAGCTTAAAAAGGCCCTCAATGAGGTAACCTTTTTCCTACAACCATTTCGTTATTACTTATTACAACCTTATCGGATACAAAGACACATTTAAAACAATTCTTGACAAGAAGTCCAACAGAGACTAAATTCTTCCTAATCTCGGAAACATGAAGGACGTTGTTCAAAGTCACCACTTTGCCGGAAGTCATTTTGAGAAATATCCTCGCACATCCTTCAATCTTGGCCTTTGCAGCATTTCCTATAGAAAGCGTCTCTTCAGGTCCAACAAGAGAATAAGTAGCAAAAGCTTCTCTAACAGCACAAACATGACGAGTGGCTCTAGAATCAATCCACCACTCTTTAGGATTGCCCACCAAGTTGCATTCGGAAAGCATGGCACACAAGTCATCAACATCATCATGCTTTTCAACAATGTTTGCTTGACCCTTCTTCTTGTCTTTCTTCGGAGCACAACACTCCGTAGATTTGTGTCCGGCTTTTCCACAGTTGTAGTAATTTCCACTGAACCGCTTCTTGCTTGGGTTATTTTTCGGTCCAGAAGCCTTCTTCCTCTTTTTGTTATCTTCAACAATATTTTCTCCCATTATTGTTGAGTTTCCACGGCCTCTCTTGTCAGCATATTTATTGTCCTCTTCAATTCTCAATCGAACAATGAGATCTTCAAGGGACATCTCCTTGCGTTTGTGTTTCAAATAATTTTTGAAGTCCTTCCACAACGGAGGCAATTTCTCAATCATCGATGCTACTTGGAATGCTTCATTGATGACAAGACCTTCAATGAAAATTCTGCTAGTAAACATAATAAAATTAATACTACCAACATAAGTATTAATTCTACTTATACCTTCAGCAAGGAGATCGTGAATAACCACTTGTAATTCCTGGACTTGGGTAATAATAGACTTGTTATCTACCATTTTGTAGTCCAAAAATTTTGCAGCAACGAACTTCTTCAACCCGGCATCTTCAGTTTTGTATTTCTTTACAAGCGCAATCCACAATTCTTTTGACGTCTCCACACCACTGTAGACGTTATACAAAGCGTCCTCTAGTCCGCTAAGAATATAATTCTTGCACAGAAAACCAGAGTGCTTCCACGCCTCAATCACGAGAAAGAGTTCATTCACTGGAGTTTCATCGGACAACACAGGAACATCTTCCTTGATGAACTTCTGGAGAGTTAGAGTAGTCAAGTAGAAGAACATCTTTTGCTGCCAGCGCTTGAAATCAATCCCGAAAATTTTTTCGGGTTTCTCCGCCGGTGCCAATGCCGCCGGTGTTCAGCTTGTTGAGGCATTGGAAGTTACCATAGGAACAGCTTGGTTTCCATTGTCATTCGTCATTTCTGTAAAAGAATGATACAAACGTTAAAATCACGTAGATTTTAATCTCTAATAGAGTAGAAAACCACAAAGGTTTTACTATCTAGAAACATTGAGTAACACAAATACAGAAAATATATTAAATTCCTTAAGATTGTTAGTAAACTGTATTTGTAAAATAATTCTGGAGATAATAAAAAAATATATTCAAACAAAAATGTAAACGAAATAAAAACCAATTCGAGCCCACTGAATTTACAGTGTTTCCTTAAGGAATTTAATCCCCTCCTAGTACCCAAGGTTATGGATTATTTCCTCCCAGGATAGAACGAATTACACACTAGTGTAGTGGTACTTCAAACACCAGTGTTTCAGCGAACACAAAGTTCGGTAGCAAATCACACTTACTATTGCTTTCTTTGAAGTTAAAATATGCAGAAGAAAGGAGGAGAACTCAAAAATTCGTAATGAAAATCTGAAAGAATGGACTTGTATTTATAGACAAAGTTGGGCTGAAATCTGAAGAGGTGCAACTCTTCAGAATGGCTGTTTTTGCAAAACGGCCATAGCATAAATGTCATAATAAAGAGGGAAAATTGAAGAGGGTAGTTAATTTTCTTTTACAAAACCAGAAAACTGAAAATTGGATAACTGAAGTGGATTTAGTATTAATATTTATTTTAATATTAATATTTTGTTATTAAAACAAATATTTAATAACATTTCTGTTAATATTTACTATTAACAAATAAATTTGGTCCAAAAATTAATCGATCGATCGATCATTTGACCAAATCCAAATTCAAATCCGAATCTGAAGCCGAAGCCGAAGCCGAGCCGAGCCGAGCAAGCGAGCGACGACAACGATGACGGCGCGAGGCTTGCCTTCTTCTCAACTCTTTATAAGCTAGAAGAAGAGCAATTGTTTATATACCCATCAAAAACCTTTTCCTCTTCCCATATGGAACAATCAAGGAGGGAAACTCAAATATTACTCAAATATTTCATTTTTCCCTCTATTTCCTATTCATCCTATTTAATAGCCTAGAAACCCCAACATCCACTTCATCCAACCTGTTTTGATGCGATGTGTGACATCTTCGTCAATCTCCCCGTTACCTTGGATAATAGACCCGAGATACTTAAAACTCGCTCTCTTGGGGATAAGTTGAGCATCAAACATTACCTCTACGTCCGCTTCATGGGTCCCATCACAGAATCTGCACTCCAAGTATTCTATTTTGGTTCTACTCAATTTGAAACCTTTAGGCTCCAAGGTATGTCTCCAAACCTCCAACCTCGCGTTAACTCCGCTTCGCGTCTCGTCAATCAACACTATATCATCGGTAAATAGCATGCACCAAGGCAACTCCCCTTGGATGTGTTGCGACAATACATCCATCGCTAAGGCAAATAAAAATGGGCTAAAAGCCGATCCCTGGTGAAACCCCATCACCACAGGGAAATACTCCGAGTCACCACCCACAGTCCCCACCCGAGTCTTAGAATCATCATACATATCATTAATCATCCTAAGTTACGCTACCGGAATGCTGCTAGCCTCCAAACACCTCCACAGGACCTCCCTCTGGACTTTATCGTACGCTTTCTCAAGGTCAATAAACACCATATGCAAGTCCTTCTTCTTCTCCTTGTACTGCTCCACTAATCTCCTTAACAGATGAATCACTTTCGTAGTCGAACGCCCTGGCATGAATCCAAACTGATTCTCCAAAATAGACACGCACATCCTCACCTTGGCCTCCACGACCCTCTCCCAAATCTTCATAGTGTGACTCAACAGCTTGATATCCTTATGATAGTTGAATATAGAATCTATATTTGACTTTCATGATAAGGTAAGACTGGAACATTTATTGTGGAGAAGATCTCACCAACTATATCACCAAAATGATTTTCCTCAATTGCATTGAACTGTTTGAGCAACTTATATACAAACTTAAACTATATATTAGAATTATATTTCTTTCTTTATTTAATTACATTTTTTATACGCCTCCTCTTCTGGTGAGGTGAGCTTGATGTTGGGATATACTATTAACCATGTATTTTAGACATAGTATCTTGTTTTATTCTTTATGGAATAATTATTTATTTAATTTATTCAATTCAATAAAGTACTATTTTAAATAGATAATTTGTTACATGTATGTGCTTTTAGTTATGTAGTAGACAATTTAATGTATGGAATCTTGGCTCATGCACAGTAGATTAAATTATTAGTTCTGATAATTAATGAACTACGTTCAGAATCAAAGATATTATTGGACAAAATATCTTGATGATTGTAGTACAAGATTATCGTATAATTTGTCTTGATTATGGGAGTGGTTTTACTCCTACTTGTTGTGCTAGTATACTTAGTGTATATTAAATGGACCAAGTAGAGAAAAATATTTTTGTACTGAATATATATATATATATATATATATATATATATATATATATAATCTAATGAGCTTATACTCCTAATCTTGATATAATTATTATTATCAATGAAATTTATTTATTTTTTTGATTTATCAAAAGCTACGACGCTATTCAGAGTTAGTGTATGCCTAACAGATTGGACAATAACGAATAACATTTGTGAAATAATAATTAGTTGATAGAATCCATGACTCGGTTTTGAGTTTGATGATACCCCTTTATACAAACTTATAAGTGTTCATGTGAAAGCCCGGCGAGTGGATTTTGTACACATGAAATGATTTAAGCGGAATTATAAAGGATTTAATAGTTGATTAAATTAAATTTTCAGTGATTTAATTTAATTAACTGGTATTTGAGATCTTAACATGGTTAGTTAAAATAAGTGTTGCTGAATTTTCGAAATTCATATTGAGGAGTTCAACTGTAGGTTTTTAGTAGAATAAACCATAATTAATTATAGTAAGAATAAATTCATGTTAATTTCGAATCAATACTATAATTAGTAGCCTCTTATTACTCATGTGGTCCTTGCTATGCCTAGTAAAAAACCTGGACTTGACTTGGGTAAAAAATAACTTGGGAGAAAAGTCGTCTGGTAGAGCTAGAGTAGGATTCTACTTGTGAAAGCAGAATCCTACACATTTTTGGGGCCCTAATTATGGATAAAAATGTGTCTACTTAAGGAAGACAATATTCACCCAATAACTCACTTTTCTTAGAGTTGTATTGTTCTTGCCCATTCAAAGAAAATCCGTCCAAGATTTTACTAGGCATATAGCAGAAGACTGCAGTCCTGCATTCTTACTGTGTGGAGGATTTGTGCAACGATTTTAAGAGGTTAGTACATCTAATCTAGTAATTATAGCATTGTCTAGTTTACATGTATTTGATACGTAGATTTTATATATATATATATATATATATATATATATATTATCTAATGAGCTTATACTCCTAATCTTGATATAATTATTATTATCAATGTAATTTATTTATTGTTTTGATTTATCAAAAGCTATGACGCTATTCAGAGTTAGTGTATGCCTAACAGATTGGACAATAACGAATAAAATTTGTGAAATAATAATTAGTTGATAGAATCCATGACTCGTTTTTGAGTTTGATGATACCCCTTTATACAAACTTATAAGTGTTCATGTGAAAATCTGGCCAATGGATATTGTATCTGTCACATGAAATGATTTAAGCGGAATTATAAAGGATTTAATAGTTGATTAAATTAAATTTTCAGTGATTTAATTTGATTAACTGGTATTTGGGATCTTAACATGGTTAGTTAAAATAAGTGTTGCTGAAATTTTGAAATTCATATTGAGGAGTTCAACTGTAGGTTTTTAGTAGAATAAACCATAATTAATTATAGTAAGAATTAATTCATGTTAATTTCGAATTAATACTATAATTAGTAGCCTCTTATTATTCATGTGGTCCTTGCTATACCTAGTAAAAAAACCTGGACTTGACTTGGGTAAAAAATAACTTGGGAGAAAAGTCATCTGGTAGAGCTAGAGTAGGATTCTACTTGTGAAAGCAGAATCCTACACATATTTGTGGCTCTTATTATGGATGAAAATGTGTCTACTTAAGGAAGACAATATTCACCCAATAACTCACTTTTCTTAGAGTTGTATTGTTCTTGCCCACTCAAAGAAAACCCGTCCAAGATTTTACTAGGCATATAGCAGAAGACTGCAGTCCTGAATTCGTACTGTGTGGAGGATTTGTGCAACGATTTTAAGAGGTTAGTATATCTAATCTAGTAATTATAGCATTGTCTAGTTTACATGTATTTGATACCTAGATTGTGTGTGTGTGTGTGTGTGTGTGTGTATATATATATATATATATATCTAATGAGCTTATACTCCTAATCTTCATATAATTATTATTATCAATGTAATTTATTTATTGTTTTGATTTATCAAAAGCTACGACGCTATTCAGAGATAGTGTATGCCTAACAGATTGGACAATAACGAATAACATTTGTGAAATAATAATTAGTTGATAGAATCCATGACTCGGTTTTGAGTTTGATGATACCCCTTTATACAAACTTATAAGTGTTCATGTGAAAACCCGGCCAGTGGATTTTGTATCTGTCACATGAAATGATTTAATCGGAATTATAAAGGATTTAATAGTTGATTAAATTAAATTTTCAGTGATTTAATTTAATTAACTGGTATTTGCGATCTTAACACGGTTAGTTAAAATAAGTGTTGCTGAATTTTCGAAATTCATATTGAGGAGTTCAACTGTAGGGTTTTAGTAGAATAAACCATAATTAATTATAGTAAGAATAAATTCATGTTAATTTCGAATCAATACTATAATTAGTAGCCTCTTATTACTCATGTGGTCCTTGCTATGCCTAGTAAAAAACTTGGACTTGACTTGGGTAAAAAATAACTTGGGAGAAAAGTCGTCTGGTAGAGCTAGAGTAGGATTCTACTTGTGAAAGCAGAATCCTACACATTTTTGGGTCCCTAATTATGGATAAAAATGTGTCCACTTAAGGAAGATGAAAATTCACCCAATAACTCACTTTTCTTAAAGTTCTATTGTTCTTGCCCATTCAAAGAAAACCCGTCCAAGATTTTACTAGGCATATAGCAGA
>MDKJ01213297.1:0-41976 GCA_005239525.1 Nicotiana knightiana | reverse complement strand
AAAAATTATATATATATATATATAAGTATACATATGTTGTTGTTCCTAAAACTTAAGTATTAATATAGCACTACATCTTAACGATACACTTTGTTATTAAATACGTTATAGTCAGTTTTAATCGAATATAATAGAATTTCTGTCGCGACCCAAATTTCCCTCCGTTGGGTATCGTGATGGCACCTAATTTTAGGGACTAGGTAAACCTAACATTTTCATTGAACAACAACAATAATAAAGAAACTATAAAAAAATTCGAAATAGAATTCTTGACAGAGTTTACAATTTCCCAAAACCCGGTAAGTACAAGTCATAAGCTCTACGAAATCTTTCTATCAAATATAAATACAACTGCCTAGGAATAAGTAAGTACAGCTGAATAGAAATAAAACAGGAAGGTGACTCCGAAGCATGCGAACGCAGCAGCAGGTTACCTTGAGTCTCCTCAGCAACGATCTGCACAGCTACCAACAACCATAACATGAAGCTGCACACAAAATGTGCAGAAGTGTAGTATGAGCACACCACAGCGATGCCCAGTAAGTATCAAGACTAACCTCGGTGAAGTAGTGACGAGGACTAGTCAAGACACCACCAGTCTAATAAGTAAAATGGCAAGATGTATAAATGACCGAACTAACATATCTATCTAAAGATTTCTCAATGTATTTAACGATACGATCGAATAACACAGAAGAAAATTCAATAGTCACGATCAACGAACAACATAATAGGAATACGCAAAGAGAATGGGAAGGATGCATCCAAATGGCGGGACTACAACCCAACAAAAACACAAGCAACTCAGCACTAAATCAATTTATTCACGTCAGGCCTTAGCCAATGACTCAATAAAACTGGTCAAACTTTTGAGTGAAACCCTTTAAATCGTGAGTGCATTTTTAAAACTTTAAAGATATAATCATTTCGGAATAGAGAAATTTCTTCTTTGAAACATACTTTCTCTGAATGTATATTTATATATTTTTATAAAGAGAAATCTTTATAACATAGTCTCTTCAAATACGAGGTGTTCAAATACACTTTCCCAAATACTGCTCTTTCAAGTATCATCAAAATACGTGATGTTTAAAATATATTTTTCCAAGTACTGCTCTTTCAAATATCATCAAAACACGTGATGTTCAAAATATATTTTCTCAAGTACTGCTCTTTCAAATATCATCAAAATACGTGATGTTCAAAATATATTTCCCCAAGTAATGCTCTTTCAAATATCATCAAAATATGTGATGTTCAAAATATATTTTTTCAAGTACTGCTCTTTCAAATATCATCATTCTGCAAGACAAATGTTTTTCAAATATACTTCCGAAAAGAAGTCCTTTAGACATAACTTTTCCTGGAGATAATTGCTTTTCAGCTATACTTTTCAATATATATATTTATATCTTTCGATTCAAAACTCCTCAGTCATAAACTACCGGAACTAAGTCCGTCACTCAGAATTTGTCATGCAATGCAGTACAGGGGGAAAGCTACCGGATCTCTGTCCGCAGTCCCAATTTAAATATGCGATGCAGTACAGAGGGAAAGCTCCTGGATATCTGTCTGTAGACCCAATTTAAATATGCGATGCAGTACAGAAGGAAATCTCCCGGATCTTTGTCCGTAGTCCCAATTTAAATATGCGATGCAGTATAGGGGGAAAGCTCCCGGATCTCTATCCATAGTCCCAATTTAAATATGCGATGCAGTACAGGGGAAAAGCTCCCGGATCTCTGTCCGTAGTCCCAATTTAAATATGCAATGCAGCCACTGAGAAAAACAACCAGAAGGCTACATAACCAATATATATTGCCACAACCGGCGCGAAAGAAAACAAGGCCGAATACAAAGTGCGATGAGCAAATCAATACAAAGACTTAAATCACAATGTGGTAACAACTCGCTCATAAGAAGTAGCCACTGAGAGGAATGCCAAGCACAAAGAGAGAACATCATAACGAGGGAAGACAAGACAATTATAGCAACGATTCTGTGCATTCAAGTTCACAACCAAGAAAACCAAATCATCCCGGCAAGGGAATTAACTGTAACCAATCTCACTTAGACAATTAGATTCACCAAATAAACTCCGTTTGAACAATGCTCAGTAAAATAGGCAGCATATGAAGGAAGACATAGCATAACGGTAAGAAAAACAAAGTCTTCATTTAAGTCAATTAAGATCATATAAGAAACAAGGAATGCTAGGCAAGTACTTCTAAATTGAACAGGAGGAGATGAGATTAGAAATCAGGAATTCAGATATAACAAGTTCAATTCATATACGGGGAACATAAGGACCCAAAAATCCCTAAAGGGCAATCTATTTGCAAATAAGTTCGAGTACACACTCGTCACCTCGCGTACGCGAACTACAATCAACATAGAAGACTCAATCCTAAGGGGTAGTTCCCCTACACAAGGTTAGGCAAGATACTTACCTCAAAGACGACAACTCAGTACTCAAAAATAGACTTCTCGGGCGGGAAGGCCTCCGGATGGCTCAAAATCAACTAAAACAACTTCAAAATGCATATAAAACGTATAAGGAACGATTCCGAATAATAAAGTTTCAATCTTTGCAAATTTATAAAAATCGATCCAAAAGTCGACCCCCGGGCCCGCACCTGGGAACCCGAAATTTTTTACAAATTCCTATACGAGTTCACCCACACTAAATTTATCCAATTTCGATAATATTTGGTCATTCAAATCATGAATTTTTATTTTTAAAGTTTTCTTTCAAAACCCACAATCCCCTCAACCCAAAAGACAATTTAAATGATAAAAACAAGAACTAATTCATGAAATATATTTTATTCTGGTGGAAGAACACTTACCCATTCGATTTGTATGAAAATCCCTCAAGGAATCGCCCAAAACCGAGTTCTAGAAGTCAAAATATGTTTAAAATGGTGAAACCCCCGATTTTGGAAACTTATAATCTGCCCAGGATTTTAAAGCATTGTGATCGCGGGGATCGAGGCGCGATCACGTAGAAGGAAAATGAAGCTGGCTTAAAATGCTCTACACGGTCGCGGAACAGCTTATGCGATCGCGTATAAGGAGTAAGTTAGCTTCTGCAATCGCGGACCAATAATCGCGATCGCATAGAAGAAGAAATGGCCACTGCCAAGATAAATTGTGCGATCGCGAACGTGGGTATGCAATCGCGTAGAATGAAGTCTACAAGTTGTGTGATCACGAAGTGAACCGTGCGACCGCAATTAAGGAAACTGGGCTCGTCCATTTTACACTATGCGATCGCAAATTTGCCTATACGGTCGCATAAAAGGGGACACCATATAGCAGAAACAGCAGCGGAAAATGAGCGAAAATAGACCCGAACACTATCTGAAACACACCCGAGCCCTCGGAGCTCAAAACCAAATATTCACACAACCTCAAAAACATCCTACGGACTTACTCGAGTAATCAAATCACCAAAATAGCATCATAAGCATCGAATTAAACCTCAAGATCAATGAAATTTCTCAAAACTTCTTTAAACATCAAATTTTGTATTTAAGGTCCGGATCAGGCCAAACGAAGTCCGTTTATTTCCAAACTTCACAGATAACACATATAAATCATATAGAACCTGTACCGGGCTTCAGAACCATAATACGGGCCCGATATCACAGGTTTCACCTCAATTTTCATTTTCAAAAACCTTTATATTTTTCAGAAAATAATTTTCTTTAAAAATTCATTTCTCCGGCTTGGGACCTCGGAATTCGATTTCGGGCATACACCTAAGTCCCATATTTTCTACGGACCCTCTGGGACCGTCAAATCACGGGTCCGGGTCCGTTTACCAAAAACATTGACTGAAATCAACTTTATTCAAATTTCCAATACAAAATTATCATTTTTATCAATTTTTCACATAAAGGCTTCCCGGCTACACGCCCGGGCTGCGCATGCAAATCGAGGTGAGATAGAAGGAGGTTTTCACGACCTCGGAACACAGAATTAGATAGAATATACGGGATGACCCTTTTGGGTCATCACAATATCCCCTTCTTAAACAAACGTTCGTCCTCGAACGTGCTAAGATTCACTTTGAACTTATCCAATCACTGATTGCGCATTCCCAACACACACCTGCGGGTGATCCTACGTCACCCCAACCTACGTAATCCTGATGACACCATCACAACTGCCATATAGCCTTCTCACCATCATCGATAAGCCTCATACCTCAATTCCTCACTTTTTACTCATTTCCATAAGACCCGATTCTGAATCCATATCCGGCATTAGCCTCAACCAGCTGCATCAACTCAGGTCTAAGTCATAAGGCACGACCACACAACATAGCACATCACACATAGGCTCAATAGCACTTTTGATCACCATAACTGCCCGAAATCAACTCAACATTGGCAATTAGTCCCACATATGAAAGAACTCTATTTCCAAATCCCATAATACCGATAATGATGCAATAAACACGAAGACCTCATCAGTAGACACCCGAATCACCGAGTCACAGCTAACACCACCGGGCACACATCCCGCAAACTGAACTAAAGAAGCACATAACAAAATGACTGAGTATGAAAGATAGAAGCATATAAAGGTACTATCAAACAAGCCCATAGGCATAACTCTCTATCAATACTGACTTAGCAAAAGCCATATAACAAGGAAGAAGCAAAGCATATGAACAAATCACAAGGATCCCATCCTGATAAAATTTCCACCGCGGTACTCAGACCGGTCCAAACATATCAAATCATAAAGAATCACGAGGGTCTCGCCCTCACTCTACGACACATGTCAAATACCTATATACCAATAGAGATCTCCCGCTAATTTATCTCGGCTAACAAAATCATAGCGCTCACTTACTCACATCTCAATGGAGTATCAAATCACAGCTCGAAAATAAAATACTCAGGAGAATCGCATAAATCTTACCACGAAGGACGACATGGACCCACTTCCAGTTTCACCACTAGCAAGGATGAATAAAAAAATGATAGGCACAATTACTACTCATAGTATCTCCCAACAGGAGCAAGCACAAAAATAGGGTGCAACACATGAAACTCACTCATAATGAGACAACAAATAATGGAAACTCGTCCTGACCAACAGGACTATAGTGAAATACAATCAGTTCCCCTCTGCAATACATCAAAACATACCTGGGTGATGATACCTGGCACAACGGCCTCTATTTACTATATGCAACACAATAATGGGTCGGGTCTCCCCCTCTTAGGTGTCCTCTACTCACCTGAACACCCTACTATAACTCTCCCACCTGAATCCTGGAACAATCTCTCACTCTGTGGCTAACATCTCCACACTAAAAACAATCTCTTTGTTGATGTGGCTGTGGAAAACATAAAATACGGATCCTCTAAGACCCATGAGTACCTGAAACGCTCCCATGCGAAGCTAGTAATGCAACTGAACTGGTTGACCCAAGATTCTCTACTATGCCTGAGTCCCTCAATGAATCTACGGACTCGCCCCCTAACTAAAGAAATCAAGTGAGGTGTATATCTGGCCAACTCACTGAATCCAACGGCATACTCCAATAGGGACATAGCGCACTGATGCAACTGCTCAAACTCCGCACGCCATACATCCCGAAGGATCTGATGTGTAACTCTCTCAAAGCATCTCCGAAAGATTGAATCCATGCTAGTGAAGCTAACTCGGCCGATTACCCCAACTCATATGCCGCCACCGCTGATCACCCCACTACTCTGGACCTGAGACGTGACAAAAGCAATCCCGCTCGTCTCCACAATACCTCTAAATCCCAAGGTGCTCTACCTGCGATGTTGCTTTCCTAACCACGGGCTGAACTGAAACCATATGCCGTACTACCATGACAACTGGAACTTGACCAATATAATCTCGCTGCTCTGGAGTGTAGACAGTGGGAATCTAAACTCCTCCCCTGATCTGTGAAGCAACCGGTGCACTAGAATCAACCCTGCTTGAGCCGATGTACCAATTGTACTCAAAACTGCGCTCCGATCTTCTGAAGTCCAGGGTAGCAACAGGCACCCCCAATACCTGTCCCCTAACTTGGACTATTGGCGACTCCTCAACGGCTGCTCTGGTAGGCCTCTTAAATGCGGCACATGATCCTCGTTGGCCTCTACCTATGACCCTTGCGACATTTGCTTTGGGGTAACATCATCCGGAACCGCGCTCATGTACTTACCATCGATGAGAGAATGGGACGATAATTTCAAACTTCAAGATCAATGAACTCGCACGATAGGAACGAAGAAAGTGAAATTGTCCTGATAGTCCCGTAGCCTCTCGAAGATATGTACAGACGTCTCCGTACCGATCCTCAAGACTCTACCAAACCCGCTTATGACTCGTCGCACCTATGAACCTAGAGCTCTGATACCAACTTGTCACGACCCAAATTTCCCTCCGTTGGGTATCGTGATGGCACCTTGTCTTAGGGACTAGGTAAGCCTAACATTTCCACTGAAAAACAATAATAATAAAGAAACTAAAAAAAAATTTTGAAATAGAATTCTTGACAGAGTTTACAATTTCTCAAAACCCGGTAAGTACAAGTCATAAGCTCTACGAAATCTTTCTATCAAATCTAAGTACAACTACCTAGGAATAAGTAAGAACAGTTGAATAGAAATAGAACAGGAAGGTGAGTCTGAAGCCTGCGAACGCAGCAGCAGGTTACCTTGAGTCTCCTCAGCAACGATCTGCATAGCTACCAACAACCATAACCTGAAGCTGCACACAAAATGTGCAGAAGTGTAGTATGAGCACACCACATCGGTGCCCAGTAAGTATCAAGACTAACCTCGGTGAAGTAGTGACGAGGAATAGTGAAGACACCACCGGTCTAATAAGTAAAAAGGCAAGATGTATAAATGACAGAACCAATATATCTATCTAAAGATTTCTCAATATATTTAACGATACGATCGAATAACACAGAAGAAAATTCAATAATCACGATCAACGGACAACATAATAGGAATACGCAAAGAGAATGGGAAGGATGCAATCCAAATGGCGGGAACTAAAACCCAACAAAAACACAAGCAACTCAGCACTACATCAATTTATTCACGCCTAGCCTTAGCCAATGACTCAATAAAACTGGTCAAACTTTTAAATGAAAACCTTTAAATTGTGAGTTCATTTTTAAAACTTAAAAGATATAATCATTTCGGAATAGAGAAATTTCTTCTTTGAAACGTACTTTCTCTGAATGTATATTTATATATTTTTATAAAGAGAAATCTTTATAACATAGTCTCTTCAAATACGTGGTGTTCAAATACACTTTCCCAAATACTGCTCTTTCAAGTATCATCAAAATACGTGATGTTTCAAATATATTTTCCCAAGTACTGCTCTTTCAAATATCATCAAAACACGTGATTTTCAAAATATATTTCCCAAGTACTACTCTTTCAAATATCATCAAAATACGTGATGTTCAAAATATATTTTCCCAAGTACCGTTCTTCCATCATCAAAATATGTGATGTTCAAAATATATTTTTCCAAGTACTGCTCTTTCAAATATCATCATTCTGCAAAACAAATGTTTTTCATATATACTTCCGAAAAGAAGTCCTTTACACATAACTTTTCATGGATATAATTGCTTTTCAGATATACTTTTCAATATATATATTTATATCTTTCGATTCAAATCTCCTCAGTGATAAACTACCGGAACTCAGTCCGCCACTCAGAATTTGTCATGCAATGCAGTACAGGGGAAAGCTACTGGATCTCTGCCCGTAGTCCCAATTTAAATATGCAATGCAGCCATTGAGAATAACAACCAGAATGCTACATAACCAATATATATTGCCTCAACCGGCGTGAAAGCAAACAAGCTGAATACAAAGTGCAATGAGCAAATCAATATAAAGACTTAAATCGCAATGTGGTAACAACTCGCTCATAAGAAGTAGTCACTGAGAGGAATGCCAAGCACAAAGAGAGAACAGCATAACAAGGGGAAGGCAAGACAATTATAGCAACGATTCTGTACATTCAAGTTCACAACCAAGAAAACCAAATCATCCCGGCAAGGGAATCAGCTATAACCAATCTCACTTAGACAATTAGCTTCACCGAATAAACTCCATTTGAACAATGCTCAGTAAAATAGGCAGCATATGAAGGAAGACATATCATAACGGTAGGAAAAACAAAGTCGTCATTTAATTTAATTAAGATCATATAAGAAACAAGGAATGCTAGGCAAGTACTTCTAACTTGAACAGGAGGAGATGAGATTAGAAATCAGGAATTCAGATATAACAAGTTCAATTCATATACGGGGAACATAAGGACCCAAAATCCCTAAAGGGAAATCTATTTGCAAATAAGTTCGAGTACACACACGTCACCTCGTGTACGCGGACTACAATCGACATAGAAGACTCAATCCTAAGGGGTAGTTCCCCCATACAAGGTTAGGTAAGATACCTCAAAGACGACAATCCGGTAATCAAAAATAGACTTCTTGGGCGGGAAGGGCTCCGTACGGCTTAAAATCAACTAAAAAAACTTCAAAATACATATAAAACGTATAAGGAACAATTCCGAATAATAAAATTTCAATCTTTGCAAATTTATAAAAATCGACCCAAAAGTCGACCCCCGGACTCGCACCTCGGAACCCGACAAAAGTTACAAATTCCGATTACCCATTCCGATACGAGTTCACCCACACTAAATTTATCTAATTCCGATAATATTTGGTCATTGAAATCATGAATTTTTATTTTTAAAGTTTTCTTTCAAAACCCACAATCCCCTCAACCCAAAAGACAATTTAAATGATAAAAACAAGAACTAATTCATGAAATATATTTTATTCTGGTGGAAGAATACTTACCCATTCAATTTGTGTGAAAATCCCTCAAGGAATCGCCCAAAACCGAGTTCTAGAAGTCAAAATATGTTTAAAATGGTGAAACCCCCGATTTTGGAAACTTATAATCTGCCCAGGATTTTAAAGCATTGTGATCGCGTGGATCGAGGCGCGATCACGTAGAAGGAAAATGAAGCTGGCTTAAAATGCTCTACACGATCGCGGAACAGCTTATGCGATCGCGTATAAGGAGTAAGTTAGCTTCTGCAATCGCGGACCAATAATCGCGATCGCATAGAAGAAGAAATGGCCACTGCCAAGATAAATTGTGCAATCGCGAACGTGGGTATGCAATCGCGTAGAGTGAAGTCTACAAGTTGTGCGATCACGAAGTGAACCGTGCGACCGCGATTAAGGAAACTGGGCTGGTCCATTTTACACTATGCGATCGCGGATTTGCCTATGCGAGCGCATAGAAGGGGACACCAGATAGCAGAAACAGCAGAGGAAAATGAGGGAAAATGGACCCGATCACTATCCGAAACACACCCGAGCCCTCAGGGCTCAAAACCAAATATTCACACAACCTCAAAAACATCCTACGGACTTACTCGAGTAATCAAATCACCAAAATAGCATCATAAACATCGAATTAAACCTCAAGATCAATGAAATTTCTCAAAACTTTTTAAACATCAATTTTTGCATTTAAGGTCCGGATCACGCCAAACGAAGTCCGTTTATTTCCAAACTTCACAGATAACACATATAAATCATATAGAACCTGTATCGGGCTTCGGAACCATAATACGGGCCCGACATCACAGGTTTCACCTCAATTTTCATTTTCAAAAACCTTTATATTTCTCAGAAAATATTTTTTTTTTAAAAATTTATTTCTCAGGCTTGGGACCTCGAAATTCAATTTCGGGCATACGCCCAAGTCCCATATTTTTCTAAGGACCCTCCGGGACTGTCAAATCACGGGTCCGGGTCCGTTTACCAAAAACGTTGACTGAAGTCAACTTTATTCAAATTTCCAATACAAAATTATCATTTTTATCAATTTTTCACATAAAGGCATCCCGGCTACACGCCCGGGATGTGCACGTAAATCGAGGTGAGATAGAAGGTGATTTTCACGACCTCGAAACACAGAATTAGATAGAATATACGGGATGACCCTTTTGGGTCATCACAATTTCCAATTGATCCACTGATGAAGTATCGGAGCAAAGTACTAATAAGGTGATCGAGAATAAAACATTCAAGACTATGTTGATGGTACACATCTTGGAGCATCTAGTCACTCATTATACGAGAGCATGTAGTCACTTAAACTTCAAGATTTGTTTTCTTATTTATTCACCGGTCAAGCACTCGAGCGATGTAATGAACAGTTGAGAATAAATCACCAACGCTTGTCTTATATATGTCAGTGTAAATTATCATATATGAAATAAAATCTGTCACGACCCAAAATTCGCTATAAACAATGATGGAACCTAACGTCGTCGCTAAGCAAGAAACCGGTGAATTATTAAGTCAACTACTCGTTTTATTATTTTAGAAATCACAAGTCCCATTAAATAAATAGACTAAAACCAAATGCATGATTTTATTTACCAATAATATAAATTACAAGGTGAATTGATAATAATTACGTGAATTAGTGTAATGAACATCCACTAGAAATCCCAAAAATCCAGTATTACAAGCGCATGAGCATCTACCAGAAAATACAATGAAAGTACAATATCTGTTTGGAATACAAGATAGACAGGAAAAAGTAAATAATTATGATGGAGACTCTGTATGCTGCAGATCGTAACACGGGATGCAGCTCACTATAAAGTCCCCGCGATATCTGCGTCTTTGTGCCCAATAGACCACCAGAAACATATACCTGCACAATAAGTGCAGAAGTATAGTATGAGTACGTAAATCAACGCGTACCCAGTAAGTATCTAGCATAACCCTGGAGAAGTAGTAACGAGGGGTCGACATAGATACTTACTAGTGGTCTAATAAATCATGTACAGTAAGAAGAAACAAATATGAGGCAGAATAAATAAACCATATAAACAAATATAAATATGTGGTACAATCCTCCTCTGAACAGTAAACTCAAGCTCTCAATCATCGGTTACCTCCTCAACAAGAGTATATATGTAAAAAGGTTCCCACCAGATAGGTCGTCAAAAGTCAAATCAGGTAAAGTCACAGATACAATGGATTCTTGTCCAGTGTTAAGCACGGTGCTGTCGAGGCGAACGAATCGAGCCCATAAGAGTCATCATTAAGCTGTCGAGGCAAGCACCCCGATCCTATAAGATTATTTTATAGAAATGTTGAGGCGAACAGCCTGATCCCATAAGAATGTTGTATTGTTGTGACGAACAGCCTGACCCATAAGAATATGATACTGCCGAGGCGAACGGACCGATCTCATAAGAACGTGGGACTGTCAAGGAAAACGGCCCGATTCCATAAGAATATGATACTGCCGAGGCGAACGGCACGATCCCGTAAGAATATGATATTGTCGAGGCAAACGACCCGATCCCATAAGAGTGTGTTACATCATCCTACCGAGGCGAACGGCCCGATCCCATTACAATAAGAAGCTTTAACGGGTCCTTGACCCCACTCACGAATTAACGTGTGAGTTATGAAATTTAAGGAAGCTTTTCGATGAAAACGCACAACGTGGGAGAAATTCGTAAGGGGAGTACAATTTATTTCGCGATTAAATCAAGTACCTCGTCAAATCTCTACAATAGCGGGTCTATCACTCTACGCAAGCCTAGTCTCAGGTCGTAACACATAATAAAGGAATTCAACAAGCAAGGATAACTCAAATAGTACAATTAAAGCATGGTGTGAATCTAAGTCTACCCGAACAAATCAGGAATCCTAGCATACGCACGGACACTCGTCACTTCATATGTGCGTAACTCCCACAACATGTAGCACATAAGAATATAACACCTACGGGATAAATTCTCCCTCGCAGGGTTAGACAGGAGACTTACCTCGCTCCGAAGTTCTATAACCGGCTCCGACGCCTCGTTAACACCTCAACCCGATGCTCGTTGATCCAAAACTAGTCAAACAATGTGAATACCAATAAAAATATTCTCTAATACCCATAATTAATCAATCTATAACAATTTCCAACTCCGCTCGAAATGTCAATAAATTCAACCCTCGGGCCCCACATGTCCGGATTCTGAAAATTTTCGAAGATAAACACTATCCATAACATTGCGAACTCAATAATATAATTTATTCCAAATTCCACTTCAAAAATCATGGTCAATATCCAAAATTATCAATTCTAGGTTTTTCTCTTAAAATCCCATTAATTTCCATAACTTCTCGTGTTTAAATCCACATATAATCCATGACATTAACTTACAATGTGTGGGAATTAATTACCTTGAAATAGATGATGGGAATACCCTCTTGAAGATCTCCAAAAATTGTCCAAGCCATGTGAGAAGTAGAAGAAATGAACCAAAACCCGCAATAAAACAAGTCTGCCTAGCAACCTTCTTCTTCGCGATCGCGTAAAACGCCTCACGATCGCGATGGCAAAAATGCCACTGCCCAAAACCTCTTCTTCACGAACTCAAGATTCTCCATGCGTTCGCGATATACACCAATCCAGAACAACGTGATCTTAAACCAGACTTCGCAAACACGAAGGCATAAATTCCCAGCTCAGAACTCCCTTATACGAGATCGCAAGTCAATTTTCGCGATCGCATAGAACAATCGTTCCTCCAGTCCACTTTACTCCCTATGATCGCGTCGACTATTCTGCGATCGCGATGCATACCCGAGACACCAGAAAACCAGCAATCACCAAATCAAGGAAAATGGTCTGAAACCATCCTGAAACACACCGAAGGCCCCCGAGATCCCGTCCAATTAAACTAACCAGTCCCAAAACATAACACGAACTTAGTCGATGCCTCAAATCACGTCAAACAAAATCAAAACTACGAATTGACCAATCGAAACCTTGCTTTAAAATCTCAAACTTCCAAACTTCGACGAAAGAGTCCGAATCATATCAAACATTTCGGAATGACCCCAAACTTTTCATGCAAGTCATAAATCACAATACAAACCTATTCCAAGGCTCGGAACCCCAAACAGAGATCGATAACACCAAACTCCACTTCAAACAAAACTTAGAAAATTTTAAAACCTTCAAAATGTCAACTTTCCCAACAAGCGCCGAAATGATCCCCGGCCACCCGATACTCAACCCGAACACACACCCAAGTCCGAAATCATCATACGAACCTATTGGAACCTTCAAAACCCCGATTCCGACGTTGTTTATTCAAAAGTCAATCCTTAGTCATTTCTTCCAACTTAAAGCTTCTAAATTTAGAATTTTCCATTCGAATCAACTATGAACTTCCTAAAATTCAATTCCGACCACATGTAGAAGTCATAACATATGAAGTGAAACTACTCAAGGCCTCAAACTGCCGAACGACGCGCTAGAGCTTAAAACGACTGGTCAGGTAATTACAAAATCATACACTCTATTATAATCTATTACACGTATATGGATATGAAGTGCAATTTATACGAAAGTACATAGATGATAAACATTTTAAATATAATTGATCGAGTTTAATTTAAACAGTCATTATATCAAGCATGCTATGATACACTTAGTGTCGTAGTAAATCGATAATAATTAAAACTAATTTTGACTATTTCACTAAATAACGACCGACGTCGGTCGATTATTTTAATAAAAATCAAAATTTGACTATTTGACTATATACTGGCCGTCTTCGGTCGGTTATTTTAATAAATTTTTTTAGAAAAATAAAAATCATATTTTCGACTAAATTCGGTCGGTTAGTTAATGGTCAAACATTCAAATATTCACTTAAATATCGACATCCTTTTCCGACCGAAATCGGTTGGAAATATGCAAATTAAAGCCCCGCCAGCATGCTTTCTTCCCACTTTCTCAATTTTCTCTATCTCTAACTCCTCCACCCTCCTCCTCCCTAAGACGATTTCACCCAAATTCCACCAAAAATCAAAGCCCAAAATCATCTCCATTACCTTCTTCGCCTAAATCCCCAATCATGCCGCCATTGCTGCCTTCTTCTCCTCCACCAGCGCCGCCACCGATGCTTCTTCCACCACCTGCCTCCCCTCTCACTACTGCTCAATCGCCGCTGCTTCCACCACGTGAAGGTTATTCACCTAATTTTTTAAGCTACTTTAATTCTTGAAATTTAGGGTTTAATTTATTGTTTATTTTTTTTTATTGCTTTTAGAAATTTAGGGTTTAATTTGTTGTCCTATATTTTTATTTCTTTTGGAAATAATTTATTAATTTAGGATTTAATTTATTGTTCTATTTTTGTTTATTGCTCTTAGAAATAATTTATTATTTTAGGGTTTAATTTATTTTATTGCTTTTAAAAATTTAGGGTTTATTAATTTAGGGAATAATATTGTTCTATTAGTGTTTATTTATTCTAGAAGGTTAGGATTAACTAATTATGCTATATTAATTGAATGTGTTAAAAATTTATAATTGAATGAGTTAGTCTATATGAATATGTTAACAAATTATAATCTTCACGAGTTAGTCTAATTATGATTAATGCTAGTACTTGCTATCTTGCAAGTCTTTCAAATATATTGCTCGTTAATGGTCTAATTAAATTTGAAAAGAACTTATTTAGGGATATATGATAACTTTAAAATTAATATGCGCTCAAATTATTTAAATAACTACCTTGTAACTAAAGTTTATTATGTAACTTAAACTATAAATTAATTTGAATACTCATTTAATATAACATGCAATTTATTTGTTGTTTGTGTAGATGGAATATCGTAGTTGGATGTATAATAGGAATTATCCTAATCGTCAGTTTTTGAGGGAGGAATTTATAGAAGGGGTTAATGAATTTATTATGCATGCAGTTTCACTTGAACCATTTCAAATCGGAGCGATGATTAGGTGTCCTTGTGTGAAGTGCAAGTGTTTGCATTTTTTTGGATCGGAGGATGTTAAGACTCATCTTTATTAAAAAAAAGGTTTATGGATAATTATTTTATGGGGACTAGTCATGGAGCGGTTGATGGTAGTGATGGTGTGTTTCATAACATAGTTGTTGGTGAAAGTAGTAGGTCGGTGGGGAATAACGTTCAACATCCTGGATACCATGAAATGGTTGTGAATTCTTTTGGGATGCACTTCGAGTTTGAACCCCATGAAGTGTTGAACAATCTCCTAAAGAAGAGGCAAACCATTTTTATGAAAAGTTAGAGGCCGCTAGTCGTCCACTAAGTGAAGGGAGTTTACACTCTCAGTTGTCTGTTGCAGTTAGATTATTAAGTATCAAATCAGATACCAATATTTCTCAAGCGGGAATTCTTTTATTGGCCCTATGAGTGAACTAGTTGGTATTCTGCTCCATATCCATTGCAGAGGGATAAGGCTGATTGGTTGGTTGTAATAAAAACTAAGCTTGTTGGTAGGGTGGAAGTTGAGAAGGTGCTAGATGTTGCTTACCAAAACGACACTTCAATGGTTAACCAAATGGTGGATGATCGGTTAGAAAATTACTTGGAGCATCCTCAACGCATATTAGAAAATGAGGACGAAGAATCACCTGATGAAAATGAAATAAGTGAAGAGGAAGAACTTGCGTACGAGGAAGGATACTTCGAAGACGACTAGCATGTTAGTTTTTTCAAGCGCTCTCAACTTATATATATATTTATATTTTCAAATTTAACATTTTTTAAATTTATGCAGATAACCGGTAGGGGTCGAGGTAGGTCTAGGAAGGATAATAGGTCTATTGATCATGAAGATAATGCTACATCGTCGCTTCCCTCCACTCCACTTTTGCATCCCTCCGCTTATGATGGCTGCAAACTATCTTCTAGGCACATATATTTTTCACCACTTTACTCATCAAACTACCTACCATTCTCCCTCCCAACAGTATTCTTACCATTCTATACCACAGGGATATACCCCGCTTCCTCCACATGATCCTGCATATAGTTATGTGGGTCCACCGAGTCAGCAGTCACACGGCTATGTGGAGATGCGCCCGTCATCTGCTCTTTCTGATTCACCACTAGCTGGATCACGTCTATCTAGATTTCAGCCTCTCGAATCGTAGCAATGGTCTGGATCACCTCCCGGATCACAATAATGGTCTTGATCACAACAGGGGTCTAGATTGCATCCATCTTCATCTACGACCCCGTCTCCCTCTCCACGGAGTTTGTCTCCTAGCATTTATAGACTTCGCTTTCGGGATAGTAGTGCTGATCCAGATGCCTCCCCTTATACGCACGCTTCAAATTAATTGGAGGATGATGATCCTGAAGAAGTGCGGTATGATCCTTATCATAGGATGATCCTCAAGCCCGAGGGAAATGGATAAGATTTATTTATTACTCCTTTGTTTTCACTGAATTATAATAGTTAGTATTGTTGATTTAATGTAATTTCTATGTTGCAGGTTCATACCTAATCATGAGACTACAAAGATAATCACTGAAGCTCTTGGCCGGTTGTATGATGCACCCTATACGACTTGGAGTGAATTAGCATCGAAGCTCGTGCAGAAAATTTTCAACCAACTTAAGATTTTAATACAATTATTATCTATTTAAGCAATTATATTAACGATATTTTCATCTAATGTTACACACTTCATCTAGCAGACTAAGTGTCCCTGGGAGGCCCGGCATAAAAATGCCATTCTTGCAAATTTTGTGTTCAAATGTCGTAAGAGACTATCTGATTCCTTCTGTTCTTTTCGGAAGAAGGGCAAGAAGCCTTCATGGGTTCTACCGCGTTTATAGGAGGATCTGCCGAGGCAGTAGACCACTAAGAAATTCGAAAAGAGGAGTGAACAGGGAAAGAAGGCTCGAGCATCTAAGAAAGGTGGCTCCTTGCACTGTTTGGGTGCAAGGAGCAAGGGGACTTAGAGGAGACTACTGGTAATTCCTTAAAATATTTAAATCTATTTTATCGAAATATTATATATTTTAATTTAGTTAACATATTTTATTATATTTGTAGTAAAAAAATATGGCAGGAAGATGACTCATGATGAGTTTTTCATGGAGACTCACATCCGTAAGAAGAAGGCACCGACAGATCCAAGTAGATGGGTCGAGGACTGGGTGGAGACTACATATGTAAGTTTCATAACTACTATAACTTGAAATTAATATTTATAATATTATATAGTTAATAATTTTCTATCTTCTAAATAAAGGGTGGTTACAAGACTAATGTGGAGGAGTACACTCAGAGCTTGCCACAAAATGAGCAAGGGGAGCGACCACCCATTTCAGATGAAGAAGCGCAAAAAATATGGTTGGATGTTATCGGTAGTCTTAAAAAGGGGACAACATACGGCCTTCCAAAGAGATCAGTTCGGCGCTACAGGACTGGATATTGCAAGGTATAGGGACTTGCACAGGGCGAGGCAATTGATAGGTCGACTCTCTCGTCTATGGAGAAGAAGATCGCAAAACTGACAGCAGAGCTTGAAGAGACAAATGCTAGAGAATAAAAGAGAGATAAACAATTTGATACTCTTCAAGTTCAGCTAGAAAAGAGGGACCAACAATTTAATGTCCTTCCAGGTCAGCTGGTCAATCTTCTTACTAGTGTGCTTTCCCGGTTCCTCGGTCTCGCGAGCCTTCCCCAACTGCTAATCCTTCTCGTTGTGATCCTTTGAACCATGCCGATGATGAAGCTTTATTAGTGGAGATAGAGATGATGCAGTACAAAACACTCATTGAATGATGCTTGAACTTTTAACTTGTGAAATATTTTGTTGTTGGGTGTGATGTTTTGTTAATATAGTTATCATAGTTGTTACATTGCTGCCATTATAGGGTGGTGCAGCTATAAAACAGCTGCATTCTGCCAAAAACTTACCCAAAAAATCAACCGACTACCGATCAAAGTTGGTCGGAAATGTTCAATTGCTTTCCCTGAAATTTAAATTTACCAACTGCCTTCGGTCGGAATTTTTTATTTTAAATATTAAATATTTTAATAATGCCGACCGACTTCGGTCAGATTTTTTGATTTTAAATTTTAAATATTTTAATAATACTGACCGATTTCGATCGTAATTGAACAATTTTAAAAAAATGAATAACTAAAATTCTGGCCGAAGTAGTTCACTTATTTAAAAAATAATTAAAAATTATTTTCAAGAATACCGGCCGAATTCGGTCAGTAAGTTTATTTTGTATCGGATTATTTGGTCAATATGCGTTAAAAATTATCGATCGACTTCAGCCGAAAATATCGATCGTCCGCTGTCGCTCCCCATTAGCGACCATTGTTTTTTCGACGAATTGATTTCGGTCGAAAATCAGTCTGTTTTTGTTTGATTCCGACCGATTTCGATCGGTATTGTTGACATCCAATTTTGTCCCTCCTTTCTTTCTAGCTATTTCTTTAAGCTTATAATATCACTGATAATGTTAGAGTTATTATTATAAACTAGACCTTATTATTATTATTATTATTATTATTACTACTACTATTATTATTATTATTATTATTATTATTACTACTACTATTATTATTATTATTTATCATAAATTATCTTTTGAGAGAAACATAATATCTGTATTATTTAATCAAGTAGTAATACTAATTGAGTTGTAGATTTTATAAATACAAGCACTTTGAAGATGTATCACTTACTCAGTGAATTAGTACAATAATTAGTATGTAACAACTCGCAACTATTTTACTTATTCAAGTGCTACAGATTATGTTGAATATTTTATTTACTCAATCAGTATAAATATAGATAGTATAATATAATACTACATAATGTGACTATTAAAATAATTTGTCCAAAGTAGAAGCTCAAAAGAAATTAAAAGAAGAAGGGAGAAAAATCAATCAAACCTTACCAGAACTGACCCAAATTGAGTTGGCCATTCAGCCTACTCTGCTGGCCCAAAGTTTCTTAAACCAGCCCAAGTAAATGAAACCCGAAATAGCCCTATTTGATTTCAGCCCAAGACAAATATTTCTCTTTGGAAACTAAGTTTCTTAAGCTTCAGTCAAAACGATATTTTCTTGAAAGCAAGTTTTATGAATGGCCAAACAAATAAAATATTTCTATTCAGTAGCTCTTTCAGCTTTGATCCATCTTAGCCTAACTTACTTTTTTAATTGTTCAATTCTTTAAAGGTGTACTAAGTCCAAGTCCTGGGTTCTTTGACAATATTAATCTAGTTAATCAATTAGTGATATTCTATGTGCTTAGTTACCTTATATTAATTAACCTAAGTTTGACCGGTTAATTATAATTAACGGATCACATATGGTGCTTTTACAACATTCTCTATAAGATTAATTAGAACCTTTACCTATAATCTCAAGGTTAAGGTGTTACTTAGCTAAAATTGGTGTCTTAATTCACCTTTAAATTAATTAGGTGGAGACTCTTTAATTAATTAAACCTCGGATTGTCAATATGTTATACTTTGTTTCGACCTGTGTTAAAATGGGGGTATAATAGGTATTTTTGACAGTTTTTAGTAGTGATAATACATAAGTTATGCATATATTATACTTTCATCGCCTATTTTTAATTTAAGCGGTTGAATGAAAGGTTATTTGGTTTAATTTTTCTATTAAATAACTATAGATCACGCGCTAGCTAGCAGGTTGAATTTCATATTGGAAAAAGGGGCCAAACATCTTCCTTTACTTCTTGAAAAGGACTAATTCTTTCGTCTGTTATACTATTGGTCCACTAGTGTCCTTAAAATTAAAAAAGGCTTAAAAAGAGAACCTTTTCTCTATTATTCACATCGTACCAACTAGTTATGAAATTAGATTGATAGGCTCCACCCGTGTCCTAGCTCGCTGTAGAGCTAGATTTGCTCAATATTTTGTCTCCTTCTTTCAACCTTTTTCACTTAGCTTTCACTATTTCAAGAGTTTGCTGAGCTTTTTCTGGATCAACCATGCAATCCAACATACAAGTCATTAATACCGTTAAACTTACATTTAGAAAATGCTTATAATAATATACTACACCTCCGTTTCAATTTATGTGACAGTGTTGACTAGGTATAAAGTTTAAGCAAAAAAGGAAAATCTTTAGAATTTGTGGCCTAAAATGAGCCAAAGATATTTTTCAGGCTATAAATCATCTCATTACGAGTGAAATTGGATATTTTTAAAGTTAAATTATTACTAAATATAAAAAAAATATTATTCTTTTTGATAATAAAAACGAAAAAAATGTAACATAATTGGGACGGTGTAGCATATATAGTATGCACATCTAATCATGTTACAATTACAGCAAGTCATGCACAACATGTGATAATAATATATCTCATATATTATCTTAGTATCCACACTTATACTAGTCGTCTCATATATATGGTATCCCCATATAGGTAGTATATATAAAACAATTCTAATTTGAGAATATTCTCCCATTGTGGACAAAGTCTTTACCTCGATCCAAGCAAAATTTTAACCTTCCAAAATAGTCTTCTCATGTCCGAAATCCACCAAATGACTGAAATATATTCCAAAAAATTGCTCAACGATGTTAAACAAGGATATTTTACTCAATTTTATAATTTAGGACTCAATTCCTCAATTTTATAATTTAAAACTCGATCAAAATCAAAGTCAATCCCTAAATTAAAGTTAAATTCGGGTTATCCATATCTTAGGAGTTCAATTATATGCTTAAATTCCCATTTGAAGTCCATTTAGGTACTAAAATTATTATTTAAGTGATTCTAGAGTTTATATTAAAAATACTCAATTTCACTTATCGAAATCCATGTCTAATATTGAATCTAAAGGCAAATCCATGATATACCTCCAACTTATGTTTAAATCACTTCCCCAAGTTTGAGGATTCAATTTTAGCCCAAAACTTCCCTAAACCAAGCTCTCAAGTATTTAAATTTGTGAAGAGTAAAATAAAATGAGAAAATTTCACTTTATACCTATTAAATCCAAACTATTTACCCTTTAATGCTCAGATCAAATTATTTATTTCTCCTATCTATGCGGCCCAAACTATTTACCCGCTCATTGCATCAGCTTATTCCCCTCATTTAATGCCTCAGTTAACGCTATTTCACCCAGCTATTTCTTTCATCTTAATTGGTGTTGCAGAGAAGTTCAAGCGTCAACGGTAGTACAAACTGATGATCCAAAGAAGAAACCAGAGTGCTATGGAGTTTTTTGTCTCACTTATGATCTCAAGGCTGTAAGTTTTTTAACATGCATATTGTAAAACTACTCTTAGATTTCTTGATTTTGATTTAAATCCTATTATGAGTTTAAGTTGTATGCATTATCCGTGAAAAAAAGTATAATCAGGTAACTTATTTGGTAATTACATGTATATTTATAACTGGTAAAGATGATAACTAATCTGCACTAATATAGTAAAAGATATATTGTCCAAATATATGAGATAACAAATGAACTTAATAAAAAAGTTTGACTATAATATCATATCATATCATGCGGAAAAAAATATGAGTATCCAACTGAAAACTATGTTGGTCGGACTCTCCAAAATTATTGCCATAACTGTGGAAGAAAGACATGTATATGTGATATTAGATATTGACTAGTGCTAGTTATATATGAAATGAACTAAAAGAATATTCTACTCGAAATCTTGCTTCTAACTTTGGACACCTCTAACATAAACAATCGAATCCTAAAAAATGCACTACTTTTGGAGGTCATTTTTGGTCCATTTAATTGAAAATGTATGTTGCTCGGATTCTTCAAAAGGTAAAGCGTGACCCATGATCTGTGTTTCTATTTTTCCTTTTAGTTTTATTAACAGGAAGAAGAGACGAAGTCGTGGAAGAAAATGATAACTGTTTCTGTCTCTGGTGCTGCTGGCATGATTGCTAATCATCTTCTTTTCAAAGTAAGGCACAATTAACCTTTTTAAAATTTGGAAAAAGCCAAATCTATGCATAATTTCCTCTTAAATTAGTAACATGCCTGGAAACAAAGTAGATAATGTGATTGATTTCTCAGCTTGCATCTGGTGAGCTTGCTACATTTAATTGGTACACAATTTGATTTATCTTTAGTAATAGTATAAAAAAAAGAATAATAAAAATAGTGAAAACAGTAAATGAAATTAGATTATGAAGAGACAAAGAATATAAAAAAAGAAGTTAAATGAAATTAGAAAAGGAAAAAAGAAAAAAATTAAGAAGAAGACGAGAAAAAAGAAAAGGAGAAAACAAAGAAAAAAAGAAAAGAAAAGAAGCATAGAAATAAAAAAGAATTGGAGAATAAAGAAAAAATTCCCCACAAAACTACTATGGATAAGAAATATAATTAGTTTGATGAGTAGAAAAATAAATGGATAAATAGTTTTATTTTTGTGGATAACTGTGTCATTCTCCGAAATAAAATTGTGAAATGGGGCTTTATATATTTGGCATATTTTTACCCATGCGCTATGGGACACAAGACACAATCCCATCACATGAACATGGCCTGCAATTTGGCCGCACAATGCACACTTATCTCACAGGGCCTTGCGTTGTGCGATGACGGCACGACGCATGCCGCAAAGTGTGATGCATAAGGTTTTTGTATTTTACAGTTGTATACGGATGCAATTGGGTTTGTTCGATTTCATAAATACGAGGAACTGCCTCGAGAGTAAGCTCGTAATGGACCAAGATCGAGATCAAAGACAAAGCATGAAGCACGAAGATCGAAGTGCTCGCTGAAGATCGAGACCGAGCATGACCAACCTCGAGTGAGGAAAAGTAACGGAATAGTGAGATATTAACAGCCGGTCGATAATTACGGTGGAAATCACGGGGCAGATCGAATCAGGCGGTTATTGACACCAATCATGGGATTTGTTTCCGTTATTAGAATTGTACCTTATTTAGGATTCCTCTACTATATAAAGAAGTACCCCATTCATTTGCAAGACATCTATGATTCACTGAAAAAAATATATTCACTGCTATCTATTTCTCTTGCTAATTATTTACTGTTCATCACTGTTCTTATCGAACCTTGAGACCATCTCGAATCGAGGTCGAACGCACTGCTGATACACTTGTTTGATTTACTTTATCGTCCAATTTATTCATTTGATTCTCTGTTTATCAATTGGTATTGAATTAGATCACGTATCCTCAAAACCACAAATAAGTTTAATTGTTACTCGAATTTTAGGGTAAACAGTTTGGCGCCCACCGTGGGGCTAAGGATAATAGTTATTGTTCAGTACTAATTCTGGTAAAACACACTATTTTACGCTTTTCTTTGTCAAGAATTTTTGCTTTTATATTGAAACATGTCAAACTCACAAAACGCATCAACACACGGTGACAATGGCCTCAGACTTCACGAGGATAACAAAAATGTGATTGCTCTAGGAATTGACGTTCCACAGGCTGATCTCAGATGAGCACTGTCCATCAACCCAATCGACGTCAGTTCACATGTTTTTCTGAATGCGGACTTAGGCGCAGATATCTAGGGAAGTGTACGTAGAGAAGGCCGATCTTATGGCCGTGGTACATAGGGCAGATGAGACGAAAGATTCAATCTCCAAGTGATATTCGAAATGCTTCAGGCTCAACAAACCACCATTGCTCAGTTACAAAATCAGCACAAGGCTTCTAATAGGGTCGAACCGGAAATTACTCGCCGTACCAAGCCAGTACCGGAAAGATTGAGCGACAACACATCAGGGACCGATCCTGCTGTAATGAAAATGCTCGAGGAGCTCACTAAGAGAATTGAATCAGGAGAGAAGAAGATCAAAGCCAATTATAAAAAGGTGGAGACTTACAACTCTCGAGTTGATCAAATACCGGGTGCACCGCCAATCTTGAAAGAAATGGATTCGAAGAAGATTTTGCAAAAGCCCTTCCCTCCGAGTGCTGCTCCGAATCTCATTCCAAAGAAATTTATGTATGCCTGACATACCCAAATATAACGGGTCCACTGACCCCAATGAGCATGTTACCTCTTACACATGTGCTATTAAGGGAAACGATTTGGAGAACGACGAGATCGAGTCTGTGCTATTGAAAAAGTTCGGAGAAACCCTGTCGAAGGGAGAAATGATTTGGTATCACAACCTACCACCAAATTCCATCGATTCATTCGCCATGTTGGCAGTTTCTTTCGTAAAAGCGCAAGCCGGGGCCATCAAGGTCGCAACAAGAAAATCAGACCTCTTCAAGGTAAGGCATAGGGATAATGAGATGCTAAGGGAGTTTTGTTTCCCGATTCTAAATGGGGCGCATGGAGTTACCACCAGTCACATTTTATTGGGTCGTTCAAGCTTTCACCCATCGATTGAATAAACGACGTTCGATAGCGTCACGACATTTAAAACAAAATTTGATCGAGTACCCAGCTATAACTTGGGCAGATGTTCACAATCGATATCAATCGAAGATCAGGGTCGAGGACGACGAATTAGGGGATCCTTCCGGTTCAGTACATCCAAACAGGTCGACAGGTAAAAATCAGAGGGACGTCGATAAAGAACCAAGGTCGAACAGTTTAGCACTTTTTCCTTCAAAAAGCTCTTTTCTATCTCCTCAAAGTAGCGAGCAACAGGGCATGTGGCCAGCGGCCAGCCTCCTCTTGATGTTGGTACGTCGTCTTCCTCCTCCCCTAAGCCGTTACCAACCGCTACAAACCCTAATACACCTAAAACCTATGCGAATTTATTAAACCCTACTGTCATAAATACGCCCATGCAAACCCTAGCTACGCTACCATTGAAACCAGTTGAGTTCCTTCATGGAGAACCAGTTGTGAAGTGGAAGAAACAAGAAGTGAAGCAATCCATTGTACAACAAGGGCTTCAACTTGCAGTTCTGGGAAAATTTTCATATAAGAAGCCTGTTATTGGTGAATTACGTAAAGTGATTCTAATTCAATGTGAGATTAAGGGTCATTGTTCAGTTGGATTGATTGAAGACAATCATGTATTAATTAGGCTGTCTTTATTGGAGGATTATGTTCATCTTCTTTCAAAGACAACTTTTTATATAAAGGCTCAATCAAACATGTGGCAGATGCGTTGTACAGAATGGAATCCATGGTGGACACCTGATGAAGAGACTTCAATTTCCATAGCTTGGATTAGTTTTCCAGAACTTCTTCCAAATTTATTTGGTAAGGAATGTGTATTTAGTTAGCTCGTGCAGTTGGTAATCCATTACATGTAGACCGAGCAACTCAATATGGGACTAGACCTAGTTGTGCTAAAGTAAAGGTGGAAGTGAATTTGATAGGTAATTTCCCTAAACGTATTAAGATTGTTGAAGAAGCAGATGAATCTGGGCTAGAAGAGTTGAAATGGATTAAGATTAAGTATGATTATATGCCTAAATATTGCAAGCCTTGCAAGAAACAAGGGCATAGTGAGGCAGAATGTTGGGTAATTCCTCCTGAATTACACAAGAGATTTGATGAAGATGTTGAGGATCAAGGCAAGGAGAAGACAATTGTGGTAAGAAAAGAAGCAATTGGTACAACTGCAAATTCAACAAAGGTTCTGTCAAGTGGAAAGGTGGTTGGTAAGCCTGCTACTAATCATGCCAAGCAGGAATAGATACAAGCAAGGAAGAATAAATACCAACGGGATAATGGAGGTCACATTGTTGATAACAAACAAGGTAAGGAAGCTGACAAGGGTAATGGGAAGGCCAAACTTGAGGAATTAGCAACCAAGAATAAGTTCAATGCACTAGAGGTTGAGGAAGTTCATCAACCTACTCTACAAATTACTAAAGGCAAAGGTGAGGATCATAGAAATGGTAAGAAGAAGGAACATGGGGAAAAGAAATCCAAGAAGGGCCATGAAAAGGAAAAAGAAGGCAATATCAGATGTCAAGCCCTAATCCTAAGGCTTCTGGGGTTAGGGTTCGGAAGGATGCTAATACTAACCCAGCTGGAGAAGGTAATCAACGGGAACTTAAGTGTGTAAAGAAGGAAGCAGTTGAGAAAATGTTGGAAGATCCGCATAAGGGGAACTTAGCTAAGGCTAATCATATTGTTCCTAGTGGTCAAAGTACTGATGAAAAAGCTAATAAGTAATCCACAATCGACTGGGTTCATAGAAGGTTTGGAACTAGAAAAGAAGAGCTAAGGAAACTCAACGTGACTACAAACCAATCATGTCAAGATATTCTATCTCAAACATTTGCAGATTTTGGGAAGCTTGAGGACCTTGATGAGATAAACTCAACAAAAGTTGTAGGGAGTGATGAAATTAAGGTGGAGGATGATCAACTAGGAACGACAAAGACAACAGGAGACAAAGTGAGGGGTAGCAGCCCACCAGGTGATAGGCTGGCGATGCCAGACTTAAAGCCAGGCGTTAGGCTGGTGATGCCAGGCCTAAATCCAGGTACCCCAAGTATTAGGCTGTAGACGCTAGGCCTGGCGCTAGGGTCACTTGATGAAGCAACAATATTAAACCATATCCCTAGTGCAACTGGCAAGATTGATGGTGTTCCGGTGTATGCATTGGAGAACAAACTTGATGGAGATGATAATGTGAAGGTTAGGGATGATACAGTAGGGTCAAAGCAGCCTACAACAGTAATTCCTAGGCTAGGCAATGTCTATGAGCAGCAATTCAAAATGATGCATGTTGCTGCTTCTTCTATGGTGAATAGCAATGAACAGGTTGATGAGCCGGCAATTGTTCCAAGAGCAACTGGGGAAATAGAGGAAGTGGTATGGATTTTGGCACTGATCAAATTATGCTGCTGCAAATTAGAGTTCCACAGAAGACTCCTCTACAACATTTACATGATTTAGTACACACAATGTGACACCAATTGATGAAGACTTATTGAGACAAAATTCAATGGAGGATGAAGGAGATGATGAATCAACAGTAGAAAACTTTAAACAAGTCACTAGGGAAGGAGAGTTATCACCCACAGCTAGTGCTAAAGGAGGTAAGAAAACTAAGAAGAATCAGAACAAAGAGCTACCACAACCTTCAAGAATAATTCCCAGGAAGGCAGCTTCTCTATCTAAATGATGCTAATCAAAACATTAATATGGAACATAAGCTCTGCGAATACATAGCAGGCCTTTCCTAGGGTGATCAACATGAATAGGGAGCATATTTTTTGTGTAGTTGCATTGATGGAGCCTTTTCAAAAGAAGAGATTCATTGATAGATATAAAAGAAGGTTGAATATGGAGACTGCTTATGCAAATATTAATGGGCAGATATGGTTGTTCTTTGATGCAGTGGTGGAATGGAAAATAGTGGAGCATACTGAGAAACAGGTGACTGTGAGAGTGTTTCACCATGATCTGGGGCAACACATGATGATGACATTTGTTTACGCAAAATGTTCAACAATGGAGAGGTTGGAATTGTGGGATCACTTGTATTACTTAGCAAGTGATATGAAATTTCCATGATTGGTAGGAGGATATTTCAATGTGATACTGCATGAAGATGAGAAAATAAGAGGACTGCCAGTACACCCTCCTGAATATGAGGATTTTTCATTTTGTGTAAACTAGTGTGGCTTGTTTGAGCAAGGATATAAAGGAAGCTCATTTACATGGTGGAATAGGATACCCAATGCTGCGTGTATATTCAAGAGATTGGATAGGATCTTTGTGAATATTCCATTTCAGAACATGTTTCCAAATATTGAGGTTGAACAGCTAATCAGAATTGGATCGGATCATGAACCATTGTTAATGACATGTGGGGAGCAGACCACCAATTTTGTCAAGCATTTCAGGTTCCTGAACTTTTGGACTAAGCATGCTACATTTATGGATGTGGTGAGGCAGAATTGGGAAGCTTATTTCATAGGGGATCCATTTTTGATGTTCAAGAGGGTGAAGGCAGCACTGTCAAAATGGAGTAGGGAAATATTTGGTGATATCTTAAAGCAGTTGGCAATTTTGGAGGACATTGTTAGGATGAAAGAGATGTTGTTTGAAGAAGAGCCTACAATTGAGAACATGATTGTGCTTCAAAAGGTTCAATTTGAATTGAAGAAATACTTGAGTATTGAGGAGTAGTATTGGAAGCAAAAAACTAGGATGACTTGGTTTGCTGAAGGAGATAGGAATACAAGTTTCTTTCACAATCATGTCAATGGCAAAAGAAAGAAATTACAAATGAAGAGGATCAAAAGTGGAAGTGGGGTATGAATTGAAGACCAGGAGCAACTAGCTACAATTGCAGTGGATTTCTATCAAAAACAGTTCACAAATGAAGGTGATGCATCTGACTTCTCCTTTCTCAATAATGTACCTTCAATGGTCACTATGGAACAGAATTTGGAACTTAGCAGATTGCCAACAATTGAAGAGGTAAGGACATCAGTTTTTGAGCTTAGTAGGGAGAGTGCTAGTGGTCCATATGGATTCACTAGCCTATTTTATCAAACATAATGGGATGTTATTGGTGCTTCTTTGGAGGAGTTGCACTGCCTAAATCCATAACTCACACCAATCTAGTGTTGCTACCTAAGAAACCTAGAGTTGAGACCTTTTATAACTTAAGACCTATTAGCTTGAGAAACTCTTGTCTAGGGTGTTACATGATAGATTTGAAATTTTTTTGCCTTCTCTAATATCTCCTAATCAATCCGGATTCGTGAAGGGTAGAAGTATATTTGAGAACATCTTATTGACTCAAGAAATTGTCACTGACATAAGTTTAAGGGTAAAGCCAGCTAATGTTGTGATCAAGCTTGATATGGCTAAGGCCTATGATAGGATTTCATAGAAGTACTTATTGCATGTACTAAGGAAGATGGGATTTTCTGAGCACTTAATCAACATGGTGTGGAACTTGGTGTCAAATAACTAGTACTCAGTATTAGTGAATGGGCCGTCCTCAGGGTTCTTTAAGTCTACAAGGGGTGTGAAGCAAGGGTATCCTCTATCACCAGCATTGTTCATTCTGTAAGCTGAGATACTTTCCAGGTCTTTGAATAAACTATTTGAAGACAGGTCATTTGTGGGATTTGGAATGCCCAAGTGGTCTGATCCTTTAAATCACTTGGCATATGCTGATGATACTATAATTTTTTCTTCTGCTCATCCTCCATCCTTGAGAAAAATTATGGCGGTATTGGGGAACTATGAGAAGATATCAAGCCAAATGATCAACAAAGATAAGAGTTGATACTACATCTATTCAAAGATTCCTAATGGATTGTGTCAGGCAGTTGGAGCTATTACAGGATTTTCAAGAGGTAATTTCCCTTCACATATCTAGGGTGTACTATTTTCTACACCAGAAGGAGGAAGGAATATTATGAGGATCTTATCAAGAAAGTAAAGGCTAAAGTTCATTCATGGAAAGGAAAGTTGCTGTCATTTGGAGGAAAAACAACGCTCATTTCTAGTGTGTTGCAAAGTATGCTAGTCCACATGTTATCAGTCCTTCATCCACCAAAAAATATCCTGGAGCATCTTCATAAGATTTTTTCTAGGTTCTTTTGGAGCACAAATGAAAAAGGGAGAAGCAGACATTAGGCTTCATGGCAAAATCTTTTCCTTCCTAAAGAGGAAGGGGGCCTAGGTTTTAGGTCCTTACATGATGTGTCGAGGGAATTATTTGCTAAACTATGGTGGAGGTTTAGGACCACAAAATCTTTGTGGTCTAATTTCATGTGGAATAAGTATTGCAAGAAGGAGATACCTACGGTGGTGCAGTTTAGAATGGGGTCTCATGTTTGGAGACAAATGCTGAATGCTAGGGAAGAAGTAGAACATGAGATCCTATGGGAATTGAAGAGTGGAACAACTAATATTTGGCATGAAAATTGGACTGGATTGGGTGCACTTTATCACGTATTACCTGAAGACTTTCCAATCAATGAAGATCTTCAGGATGTGGCAAAATTGCGGCAAGGTGAAACGTGGGATGATCAGATGCTAGATCAAACCTTCAATGAGGAAATTGCAGAACATATAAGGCTAAATGCGCATTATGAAGGCAGTGAGGGATACTGGGATAGGCCATACTGGATGCCAACTCTTTCAGGCAAGTTCAGTGTTAGCAGTGCTTGGAAAATATTAAGGCATAGGGTGGATCCTAATCAGGAATTCAAGTTAATGTGGATTAAAGGCATACCATTCAAGATACCCTTCTTCTTGTGGAGATTGTGGAGGCAGAAAATAGCCACTGATGACACGTGGAAAAGGCAAGGGAAAATGGTTATGTCTAGGTGTTGGTATTATCAGCACCCCCAAGAGGAATCTATTAAGCATATATTTGTCACAAGTCCTACTGCCCTTAAAGTATGGAACTTGTTCATGGGGGCTACTGGAATTACTATGCCATTGATTCAATTGAAGCAGGTTATAAGGCATTGGTGGTATTCACAATGTTGTCCAAAGTTAAAGCCATTGTTTCAAACAGTACCAACTATTATCACTTGGGAAATTTGGAAGAGAAGAAATGCAAGTAAACATAGGGGTTCAGTGTCCACAAATAAGGTGATTCATGAGATCAATAGGACATTGAATCAACTGGCAAGGGTGAGGTATGCTTGGATGCCTAATATTCCTTTGTTATGGCCAGACATAATTCAATATTTTGAAGGATATAAACCTATACTGATTACTACAAGAGTAACATGGAAGCTTCCTTTTCGTGGTTGGTACAAATGCAATACTGATGGAGCCTCAAAAGGAAATCCTGGTCCTAGCTCATTAGGATTTTGTGTGAGGAATGATGAATGTTATGTGGTGTATGCAAGTGCAGTAGACCTGGGGGTGACAACTAATGTGGTGGCTGAAGCTAAGTCTATTCTTCAAGGATTGGAATACTGTATGGAGCATGATCTTCACCCTCTCATATTGGAGACGGATTCATTAGTGATGAAGAAAGTGATAGAAGGGGAATGGGATCCTCCTTGGGTAATTGCAAATTATGTGAAGAGAATTATAGAGATGAAGGGCAACTTCAATGTGATCTTTCAACATGTGTTCAGAGAAGGCAACGCAGTCGCGGATTTTATAGCTAACATTGTGTTTTCTTTTGCAGGTACATCTGAGTTTCACTCATTCTCTGAATTGTCTAGTGCAGGGAGGAGGTTGATTAATTTAGACAAGTCTCAAACTCCTAACATTAGGGTTAAAATAGAAAAGATAAGATCCCCAGACTGATGGCTTCACAGTATTGGAATCTGCTCATACCTGCATGTTTCTTTTATGTCTCGTTCTGTATGATATTAAGGTAATTTCCAGTGGTATTAGCATGGTCACATGCTCATTCTGGGGGGTGCTTTGATAGTGTACAAGACCAATGTGATAAGAAGGCATTGGATGGTGCAATTTATTCTACTTCTGATATGTTCAAATATTAAGGAAAAGGTTGAACCTATTATGTTATATCTCTGGAGATTGTTGAATCATTTATCAGTGGTATTAGCATGGTTTCATGCTCAATCTGAGGATGATTTAGCAATGTTTAGAATGATGTCGACATTAAAGGTTCTGGAAGGGAAGGATTTGAGCTTACACGAGCACAAAAATGTATAGTTTCTAACGCTTGAGTATGCCTCACTCCTGGATTTTGCCTTGCAAGGCCTGCTTATAGCCAGCCCCAACCTGGCCTTTGCCTTGCAAGGCCTGCTTAAAGCCAGCCCCATCCTGGCTTTTGGCTTGCAAGACCAGCCTAAAGCCAGCCCTAGCCTGGCTTTTGCCTTGCAAGGCCAGCCTAAATCCAGCCCTAGCCTGGCTTTTTCCTTGCAAGGCCAGCCTAAAGCCAGCCCCAACCTAACTTTTGCCTTGCAAGGCTAGCGTAAAGCTAGCCCCAGCCTGGCTTTTGCCTTGCAAGACCTGCCTAAATCCATCCCCAGCCTAGCTTTTGCCTTGCAAGACATGCGTAAAGCTAAGTACTTTTACATGTTAAATTTGATGAGTGCGCATATGATTAATACTTGGACAAACTCAGTACACTGCATATGGAGATCATATAGTAGCTACACTTGGAAGACTATGCTAGCTTCAACTCTGTGGTGGAGATGTTTGGAATTCATTATAGCCTATGGACAGTATACCCTGGCGCTTGGTGAGAGCTTGATAGGTGCTGCTTGGTATTTACCACTGGTAATTGGATTCACATACACTGACCGGAGAAGGAAGCACTCAGTTTATTTTGTTGTAATAGCTAGTTCATTAGACTTTAGCTTTTCTATCTTTTTAGTAGCTAGTAGCTTCATGCAACTTCTATTTTGGTTTGAACATCTTGTAAGCTTTGGACCCATTTTGGGATTTTATTTATATATTAGCCACTAGGCAGCCTGCCTAGTGGTATATTAGCTAAAAAAAAAAAACCAAGGTCGAATAAATATCGGTACCAACTATATATTGCAGATCAAAGGAACAACGGTCCTAGACACAATCCCACCCGGAACGATCGAAGAGGTGATCGAGGTCAAAGTTCTTGGGAACTTATGAGAAATACTGGTTTTTACAAGTATGCAGATCTCACAGAGGCACCTCGATTATCAGAATACAATTTTAGCATCGATGCATCAGGCATTGCATCGGCTATCGGGAGGATCAAAGACACAAGGTGGCCCAGACCCATACAAACCGATCCTTCTAAAAGGAACCCAAATTTAATGTGAAAATATCATGGCATACACGGTCATAGGACCAAGGATTGCAGGCAATTGAGGGAGGAGGTAGCCCATCTATTCAATGAGGGCCATCTTCGAGAATTCCTCAGCGATCGAATTAAGAATCACTTCAGAGAAAGGGATGCTAATAGGAAGAATGAACAAGAAGAACATCAACATGACATTCATATGATCGTAGGTGGGGTCGACGTTCTACAAGGACCCATATTCAAACGCACTAGGGTGTCGATCACTAGAGAGAAACGAGCCCAAGACTCTGTGCCCCAAGGCACTTTATCATTCAATGACGAAGAAGAAGAAGGCATTTCTTAGCCAAACAACGACGCCCTGGTAATTTCTATCTTATTAAATAAAGCTCAAGTTAAGTGTGTTTTAGTGGATCCAGGTAGCTCGGCGAACATCATCAGGTCAAGGTTCGTGGAGCAACTCGGCCTCCAGGATCAAATCATACCTGCATCTCGAGTCCTAAACGGCTTCAATATGGCCAGTGAAACAACTAAGGGGGAGATTATCCTACCAGTGAACGTGGTTGGAACCATCTAAGACACTAAGTTCCATGTAATCGAAGGCGACATGAGATATAATTCACTACTTGGAAGGCCTTGGATCTACAATATGAGGGCAGTACCGTCGATCCACCACCAAATGATGAAGTTCCTGACGACAGATGGTGTACAAATGGTATACGGGGAACATCATGCTACAAAAGAAATGTTTGCAGTCGATGAAGTAACACCAGTCTCGACACTATCAACCTCGGAAAGATCGAGCACCAAAGATAAACAGGCAGCCAAATAGCAATTACCGCCCCCAGCCTCGACCGAATCGGAGAAACATGTAGTAGAAGAAGAAGAGGATGACTTCCTAACCCCTCGAACCTTTGTTGTTCCCAAAGAATTGGATGCTACCAAATCAACGGTGGAAGAGCTGGACCAGGTTATATTAATCGAGTACCTGCTCTAACGAAATTCATACCTGGGAACGGGGTCAACCCCCGAACCCAGGAAAAAACTTATTCAATTTCTTATTGATAACATGACTATTTTGCATGGTCCCATTTAGACACGACAGGAATCCCACCGGAGATAACGATGCATCGATTAAGCGTGGACCCTAAGTTCAGACCAGTGAACCAAAAGAGAAGACCCCAGTCCGAGGTAAAGCACTCCTTCATAAAGGACGAGGTAACTAAACTTCTTAGTATAGGGTCCATTCGGGAGGTAAAATGCCCCGAATGGTTAGCCAATGTATTTGTAGTCCCTAAAAAAAGGGAACAAACTTAGAATGTGTGTAGACTATAAGGACTTAAACAAAGCATGTCCGAAAGATTCTTTTCCACTTCCTAACATCGACCGAATGATTGATGCCACTGTCGGCCACGAGATCCTTACTTTTCTCAATGCCTATTCCGGGTACAATCATATCCAAATGAACCCGGAAGACCAAGGAAAGACTTCTTTTATCACTAAGTATGGAACATATTGTTATAATGTAATTCCCTTTGGGCTAAAAAATGCGGGGGCTACATATCAACGCCTAGTAAATAAAATGTTCAAAAAACAAATAGGTAAATCAATGGAAGTTTACATTGATGACATGCTAGTTAAGTCCCTGCGCGCAGAGGACCATTTGGATTATTTACGGGAAATGTTCGAGATCTTAAGGAAATATAACATGAAGATCAACCCCGAGAAATGTGCCTTCGGGGTCGATTTGGGTAAATTCCTTGGCTTCATGGTGTCAAATCGGGGGATCGAGGTCAACCCTGATAAGATCAAGGCCATCGAAGAAATCACCATCGTGGACAACGTGAAAGCCGTACAAAGGCTGAGTAGACGAATATCTGCTTTCGGCCGATTCATCTCGAGGTCATCGGATCGAAGCCACAAGTTTTTCTCTCTACTCAAAAAGAAGAACGACTTCGCCTGGACTCTGGAGTGTCAACATGCATTGGAAGAATTGAAGCGATACCTGTCGAGCCCACCACTGCTTCACACTACGAAAGCAGATGAGAAACTTTACTTGTACTTGGAAGTATCCGAAATCGCGGTGAGTGGTGTCCTAGCTCGAGAAGATAAAGGTACACAATTTCCTGTTTATTATATAACTCTAACCTTAGGGGAAGCAAAAACCAGGTATCCAGACTTGGGGAAATTGGCACTTGCACTAATAAGCACATCTAGAAAGTTAAAGCCTTATTTTCAATGTCATCCCATATGTGTATTAACCACTTACCCACTCCGAAATGTTTTACACAAGCCCGAACTATCAGGTCAATTGGCGAAATGGGCCGTCGAACTCAGCTGGTACGATATCGAATATCAACCCCGAACGGCCATCAAGTCTCAAATTTTAGCGGACTTCGAGGACGATTTCGCACCAACCCTCGTACCTGAAGTTGAGAAGGAACTCTTAATGAAATCAGGTACATCATCGGGGGTATGGACCGTCTTCACGGACGGAGCTTCGAATGTGAAGGGGTCCGAGCTAGGCATCGTATTGAAGCCGCCCATGGTAACATTATTAGGCAATCCATCAAAACATCTAGATTGACTAACAACGAGGTCGAGTATGAGGCCATGATTGCAGGTCTCGAGCTAGCTAAAAGCTTAGGAGAAAAAGTCGTCGAAGCTAAATGAGACTCTTTACTGGTGGTGAACCAGGTAAACAAACCTTCGAAGTTCGAGATGATAGGATGCAAAGGTGTTTGGAAAAATTGCAGGTAACTTTGCACCGTTTCAAGGAATGGACTCTGCAGCATGTACCTCGGGAACAAAACAGTGAGGCCGATGCACTTGCAAATTTAGGGTCATTGGTCGAGGAAGACGAGATCAGCTCGGGGACTGTCGGTCAACTCTCAAGATCCGTGATTGAGGAGGGACATGCCGAGATAAATTCTACAAGCTTAACTTGGGACTAGAGGAATAAATACATTGAGTACTTGAAGAATAGAAAGCTCCCATCAGACCCTAAAGAATCGAGGGCCCTACGAACCAAAGATGCTCGTTTTGCACTGGCCGAAGACGAAACATTATACAGAAGGACATTTGATGGACTATTGGCAGTGTGTTTGGGACCGGGAGACACCGATTATGCTCTGCGAGAAGTCCATGAAGGCACTTGTGGGAACCATTCCGGCGCTGGGTCACTAATTCGCAAAGTCATTAAAGCAGGATACTACTGGGATAGCATGGAAAAAGAGTCTAAGGAGTTTGTTCGAAAATGCGATAAACGTCAAAGGCTTGCACTGATGATCCACCATCCCGGAGAACAACACCACTTGGTCCTATCCCCATGGCCATTCATGAAATGGGGGATGGACATCGTCGGCCCTCTACCATCATCCCTAGGTAAAGCTAAAGTCATTTTATTTATGACTAACTATTTCTCTAAATGGGTTGAGGCACAGGCTTTCGAGAAAGTCAAAGAGAAAGAGGTTATAGATTTCATCTGGGATCACATCGCATGTCGATTTGGGATACCCGCAGAAATAGTATGCGACAACGGTAAATAATTTATCGGCAGCAAAGTAATGAAATTTCTCGAAGATCATAAAATAAAGAGGATATTTTCAATGCCGTATCACCCTAGTGGGAACGGACAGTCCGAATCGACGTACAAGACTATCATCCGAAACCTGAAGAAAATTTTAAACGAAGCTAAAGGAAAATGGAGAGAAATTCTACCCGAAGTTCTTTGGGCATATCAAACAACATCGAAGTCCAGCGCAGGAGCGACTCCATTTTCCTTAGTATATGGCTCCGAGGCCTTGATTCCAGTCGAAGTCAGAGAACCCAGTGCCAGGTTTCGACATACAACAGAAGAGTCGAACCACGAGGCTATGAATACTAGCCTCGAATTGTTATATAAAAAATGAGAAACTGCACTCGTTCGAATTGCTGCACAAAAGCAATGAATCAAAAGGTACTACAATAGAAGAACCAACCTTTGCCACTTCAAAATCGGGGACTTAGTCCTAAGGAAAGTCGCCATCAACACTCGAGACCCTAATGGAGGGAAGCTCGAACTGAATCGGAAAGGACCCTACCAAGTCCTTGATATAGTCGGAAAAGGGTCTTATTAACTTGGAGCGATGAATGGCTAACCACTTCCAACCAACTGGAACATATCACTTCTCAAACGATATTATTGTTAAGGTATGGCTTTCTCCCTTCCTTCATTTCTCTCTCTCTCTCTCTCTCTCTCTCTCTCTCTCTATATATATATATATATATATATTTGACGCTAAATCATTGCAGGAGTTCGACCAAAGACATGGAGACCTCAGGTTTTAAAGTACGCGCTGCACTCTTTTTCTCTTAGATCGATTTTTTTTTTATCCCAAATGGGTTTTCCCGATAAGTTTTTTAACGAGGCAACAATCATGTGCTACCTGAGGACAATTCAACAGTATCCAAGCTTCTTTGCAATCAACCTCAAATACTGGGGGGGGGATCACCCTCGGATATTATATTTTTGAGAAAATACTTCGTGTCAAAGGGCCTCGATAAGAAAACATTGTAATGGGCCAAATGGTCGAATGAACCGCATCCATATAGATTAGCCGAACCCTGATGGAAAAACACGTACGCATGTAAAACTTATTTAAAGAAGTATTCTTTCTTTATCAAACACATTGTGTCTCGAAACAAACTCTCTACTATGCAAATCTCGCACTTATGACTTTGTGAGAAATGGCTCAAGAGCCGAGTACGAATATGCCTCGAACACTCGGGGACTGCCATCGACAATAGGCATATTCGAATCATCTAAACTCGAAATAATCGGGGACTGACATTTCGAACAAGTTTGGAATGTTATTGGAAATAAGTCCAAGAGGCATACCCAAAGGCTACGGCCAAATTAAAGGCTACAACCGAAATAACGCAGCTCGAACACGTCCGAATTTCGCAATAAATAATAGGCCTTCAAAATTCTTTAAAACACGATTAAAGGCTACCCTCAACAAATAATCAAAAGGGGCTTCCATAAAATCAGCCCTCGAAAAACCAAAAAGGCTTCGATAATATCAGCTCTCGAAAAACCTTAAGAGGTATCAAACTATCTAAACACAAACATGCTGAGGCATAAATTTTTTTTACCAAGTCTTTAAGCCGAAAGGGGGAAATAATAGCCATCTTTTAGAGGCCATGCCGGCCTGATCTAAAGAGCCTAAGGGCCAATACACTTAGAATTCGAGACCTTGCTCTCATTCAATTTAGACCTAAGGGTTCCACTATTCCGATCTCGAATAAAGTTGACATAAATAGCTCGAGGATTAATCATAAAACCTTAAGGGGTATGTTACTGTAAGTTCGAAACTTACCCATTGCTTGATAAAAACGTAAGGGTTTGTTTTATTCTAAGTTCAAAACTTACTCGAACTTAGTTAGAACAATGCAGTCATGGCATCAATTGAGTCGTTAGAAATCTCGAACCTACTATTGAGCTCGGGGACTCGCTTTTACTTACCTAAAAAACCTAAGGGTTTAATTTGAGTCCGATCTAGAGTTCACTCAACTACAAAGACTACAACAATAAAATTTTCACAAGGCAAATGCATAAAACATATTCGAACATAAAAATTATGAAGGCATTCAAAAAATAAGTTTTTTCTTTCATATACTGAAGGATATGTACAAGAGACCGATCAAGGTCTTACAAAAAGAAATGAAAAAAGAAGCTAAGTCCTAACTACGGTCGGGGCCGACCTCTCCTTCGGGAGCAGCTTCCCTGGGAGAAACTCCTTCTTGAGCAGCTCCTTCGAGAACAACTCCTTCTTGAGAAGCTTCCCCGGGAGCGATTTCTTCTTCAGGCCCCTCATCGGATCCGTCCCGGCTGCCTTCTTCATCATCATCCTTGCCATTGGAGGAGGCATGTTGTCTGGCTTCGGCTTCGAGCACCTTGGCCTGGGCTATCTCCTCGGAGAGGTCAAAACCTCGAGCATGGATCCCTCGAGGGTTTCCCTCCGGGATTGACACTTTACCAGGTCATTGTTCCATTGCTCCCGATCGGAAGCCTCCCTTAGATGCATTTGAGAAGCCTCATCATCGGCCCGGTACATGGTGATGGACTTGTCCGCCATGCCCTTGGTCTTTTTGATATGCGCCTTGGCCTCAGCGAGCCCGACTTCAAGCTCCCCAATCTTCTTGGCCTGGGCCAAGATATTTTCTTTGATGCCTGGGAGTTGGGCCTCGGCTGATGATAGTTTGGCCGAGGTAGTATCTTTGTCCGCAGCCAAGCTGTCCATACTCTCCTTCCACTGACCACAGTCGGCCTTGACCTGATCGACCTCTTCTCGAAGAAGCTCGATCTTTTCCATCTTCTGCTGCAACTGAGACAGTGAAGTATTAGTCTCCACCGTTGGTTTGAGTCCATACTTTATCAAAAGTATGGTTACCTACTTGTCTAGATCGGCCTCCTCTTCACGAACCTTGGCCAGATCCGCTTAAAGGTCCTTTATGGTTTCGACTTTTGGCCACAAAGTAGCTTTAAAGCGTTCCTCTCCTCCGAGACTCTCTAGAATTCAGTCTAACACTAGCTAAGGTCAGCTCGAAACTTAGCAGGGGCCTATACAAGAAAGGAAATTCAAGTTAGATCCGGAGAAAGAAACGAGTAAAGAAAAGAATTACAACAACCAACACTTACCCGAGAAAGGAGACGTTGGGCCTCTTCAAAGGATTGAAGCGTCGCTGATATCAGAGGCATCATCGACCCCGGTAAAGCAATCCCGAAAGGGATCACCTACACTGGAACCTCCGTCAATATCAGGGGTCTTGAACTCCCGGGCCTCCCTTATTGCCTACTAAGAAAATGATTACATTGAAGGCATTTGACCTGCTGTCATGGACCCGAGCAAGTCGCTTGGGGAACTCTAATCGATCTTCGGGATCTCAAAACCGGCTCATCCGGTGTAGTAGCAGTTGATCGAGAAATAATCTCGACCTCTGGTGATTCGGGGTCCCCACCCGAATTAGTTTTTAGAGCCTCCTCGACACGAGGCTTGTTTTCAGCGGTAGCCGTCAGCTCGGTAGGTTTGGCGACCTCGACGACTTTCCTATTTCGGATCGTCAATGCCGAGGTGCCTTCCTCCTCCTTTTCTTCTTCTTCTCTCAGGTTTTGGACCGACTCCACGATGAGAGCTACTACTTTTCCCCTCACCCTTCGAGGCTTGGGCTTGGGGTCCTCGGATTGTGAGGAAGTTTTCCTCTTGTTGTCTTTCCCCGGCTTCGGAGCTGGGACTTGGTTCCTTCTTCGCCAGCCGAGGGCCTCAGAACGACATCTTTGGTTAGGCCTGCATGAAATAAAGTTAGTGATGAATAAAGTACAAAAGGTGTGTTGGACCAAGAGAAAACGGATCCTTATCATGGTTCTTGGCCTCCCATATTCCCTATGCCAAGTCACGCCATGCATGTTCGGCGTGGGAGAAAGTCGAGGCTAACTTTCGAACCCAATATTCGAGATCGGGAACTGCTTGGGGCATCCAAGGAACAATTGCAAAATAAATGAAAATGTTAGACATAGTCGAATCAGATACTAAGAAAAATATTTGATATGTTACTTACGATTGGGGTTCCACTCCTCGGGGAACAACATTTTCTCCTCTGGTATTATGTCACGGGTCCTCACCCGTATGAAATGGCTCATAAAACCTTGATCCTTATCCTCGTTGATAGTCGATAACAAGGCCTTCGTTGCCCGGCGTTGAAGCCTGATGAGTCCTCGATAGATTCGAGGCCGGTACAACCGCATGAGAGGATTTAGAGTAAACTCTAGCCCCTCGGCCTTGCTGGAGAAGAAGCACAGCATGATTACTATGTGCCATAGAGAAGGGTGGATTTGGCCGAGGTTGACTTGATATCTTCTATATAAGTCAAGGATCACCAGGTCGATGGGACCCAATGTGAAGGGGTAAGTGTAAGCACTTAAGGACCCTCCACATATGTAGTGATGCTCTCTTCGGGAGCAGGGATTTGCACTACGAGCTCGGGACTCCAGTTGTAGTCCCTCCTTATTGCCTTGATATAGATCTTCGTTATCAAGCACATGTACATCGACACATGCACGCATCGGCCCGGTATCGATGAGGGGTTCTCGACCTTGAAGTCGGATTTTAGAGTACATGGACCGGGAACGTACTCATGAGAAGCCAATTCCACCGGTGTTTTGTTACCGCCCGGCCGGGAAGAAGATGGGGAGGCTTTTTCTTTTTACGGTACGGTCTTTGAGGTTTTATCCATTGATGTAAGTAGAAAATGGGGAATAAGGTAGAGAACTGGTGTTTCCGATGATATCAACGATGACTTAACAGGCGGCGATAGAAAGGATATGAGAAGGGTTAGGATACTTAGAGACTTTATCAAAGCAAGAGTAAAGTTTGATTCAATGAAGAAGATGGTATTTATAGGCTCATGGCGACGGTTCGGTGGCGCTAGTGGCCGACCATCAGTTGCCGTTAATTAATGATCTAGGGAACTGTGTGGACGCGACCCTTCAATCACTTATGTCGCTAACATCATGGGGTTGACTTCATGATCGAGATGTCAGAGAATCGAGGATCAAATCGTTTCTTATTGTTTATTCTAATAAATGGGGGGACTATCTGTATAAGGATGAAATTGGGTGTGTCCGATTTTATAAATATGTGGAACTACCTCGAGAGTAAGCTCGTAATGGACCAATCTCGAGGTCGAAGACAAAGCATGAAGCACGAAGATTGAAGTGCTCACTGAAGATCGAGACCGAGCATGAAAAACCTCGAGTGAGGCATAGTAACGAAATAATGAGATATTAGCAACCGGTCGATAATTACGGCAGAAATCACGGGGCAGAACGAATAAGGCGGTTATTGACACCAGTCATGGAATTTTTTCCATTATTAGAATTGTACCTTATTTAGGATTCCTCTACTATATAAAGAAGGACCCCATTCATTTGAAAGACATCTATGATTCACTGAAAAAGAACACATTCACTGCTCTCTATTTCTCTTGCTAATTACTTACTGTTCTTCACTGTTCTTATCGAACCTCGAGACCATCTCGAATCGAGGTCGAACGCACTGCTGATATACTGGTTTGATTTACTTTATTCTCCAATTTATTCATTTAATTCTCTGTTTATCAATTGGTATTGAATTAGATCACGTATCCTCAAAACCACAATACCAGTTTAATTGTTACTCGAATTGTAGGGTAAACATCAGCATCCTCTTGAGGCAATGAAACTCAAACCGAGCCTCTCACTACCAAATAAACAATACCAACAAGTTTCAAGCACTGTACCACCCATGCAAAGTCTCAAAACAAGAAACAAAGCACAAATACTCAAAATGATGAGTTGTTATAATACACACACACACACACACACACACACACACACACACACACACACACACA
>ML438747.1:2833-60740 GCA_005239525.1 Nicotiana knightiana | reverse complement strand
CGAACATTAAAGGAGATGATGAATGCCTTGTTAATAAGTTCTGGTTTACCACAGAACTTGTGGAGGGAAGCTATACTTACAACAAACCGAATAATCAACCGTGTACCCCACAATAAAACACAGTCCATCCCGTACGAAAAGTGGAAATGAAGGAAACCCAGCTTGAAATACTTCAAAGTGTGGGGGTGTTTAGCTAAAGTACAAGTTCCTAAGCCTAAAAGGGTGAAGATAGGTTCAAAAACGGTTGATTGTGTATTTATTGGATATGTAACCAATAGCAAGGCATATCGGTTTCTGGTTCATAAATCAGAAAATCCTGAGATCCATGTTAATACGATAATAGAATCAGACAATGCTGAATTCTTTGAAACTATATATCCGTATAAAAAGGAAAGTGAATCGTCCTACCAAAAGTCAAAACGACCTCGGGAGGTAACAACAGATGGTATGCCTAATGAGGAAAATCCGAGAAGAAGTAAACGTCAAAGGACATCTACTTCATTCGGTCCAGATTTTCTGACTTTTCTGCTAGAAAATGAGCCTCGAACCTTCAAGGAAGCAATGTCTTCCTCAGAAGCACAATATTGGAAAGAGGCTGTCAATAGTGAAATAGAATCCATATTGAGCAACCACACTTGGGAGCTGGTTGATCTTCCTCCAGGTAACAAAACTTTGGGTTCTAAATGGATTTTCAAGAAGAAAATAAAAAACGATGGCACTATTGAAAAATACAAGGCAAGACTTGTTGTCAAAGGATTTAGACAGAGAGAAGGTCTTGACTATTTTGACACATACTCGCCGGTAACGAGAATTACATCCATTCGGATGCTAATAGCGTTAGCCGCCTTGTATAGTCTTCAAATCCATCAAATGGATGTAAAAACGGCCTTCTTAAATGGTGATTTGGAAGAAGAAATTTACATGAACCAACCTGAAGGGTTTGTGGTTCCGGGAAAAGAAAAGAAGGTGTGCCGACTTGTTAAGTCCCTTTATGGACTAAAACAAGCACCCAAGCAATGGCACGCAAAATTTGACCAAACAATGTTGTCAAATGGCTTTAAGATTAATGAATGTGATAAATGTGTTTACATTAAGAACGTTCCAAATCATATCGTCATTATTTGCTTATATGTTGATGATATGCTAATAATGAGCAAAGACATTGCCGACATTCAAGCTACTAAGCAAATGCTTGCTAGTAAGTTTGATATGAAAGACTTAGGAGTGGCCGATGTAATTCTAGGAATTAAAATCCAGAGGACTCCTCAGGGTCTGGCTTTGTCCCAATCACATTACGTGAAAATGGTACTTGAAAAATTCAAATACTTGGAATTTAGAAGTGCAAAAACTCCAATTGACTTAAACCATTATCTTGTAAAGAATAAAAGTAAAAGTACGTCTCAATTGGATTATGCTCGTGTACTGGGAAGCTTAATGTATATCATGAATTGTACACGTCCTGATATAGCTTGTGCAATAAGTAAACTTAGTCGATTCACAAATAATCCCAACAAACATCACTGGGTGGCAATGAAACGAGTTCTGGGATATTTGGAATATACCCAAGATTACGCTTTGCACTACAATAAATATCCTGCGGTTATCGAAGGATATAGTGATGCAAATTGGATAACCGGCTCAACAGAAACAAAGTCCACAAGTGGATATGTCTTTACTGTTGGCAGTGNAACTTTGTACCACATTGGTGAAAGACAACTACACTTGTGTGTATAAATATAGGATCACTTCTTAGAGCTCTTAAAAGGAGTTGAAGAGGATGTATCCTCGCGCCGTCGTCGTCGCTCGGCTTCGGCTTCGGATTTGGATTTGGATTTGTCAAATGATCGATCAATAAGATTATTTTTTGGACAAAGTTTATTTAATTAATTATTTAATAATTAATTAAATGTCAGTCAATTTATTAACGGAATTAACTGAAATCCAAAAATGCTGCTTTTGCTGAACGTTGTTTTTCTTCCTGAACAGACACTTTTTTCTGAACAGACATCACACCTCTTCCAATAATTGCCTATGAATTCTGAGGCATGGCTTCTTTTTTCACTCACTGAAAAAATCGAGAATTTCATTCTGAATACTGCATTCTACTTCACAGTCTCTCTCTCTCTCAAATTCATAAGTGTGAGTTTGCTCCGTTCTTTGAGTTTGTTGGTATCCTGCAGTTTGTATTGCCACTGTTGCAGGAAGGTTATTCCGTTTCATCCTGGGAGGATTTAATCCATTCCCTTGGCAACTTGTGAGAGGGTTAAAATTCCTTAAGGACACACAAGGAAATTATGGACTCGGAATATTTCTTATCGTTTATATATTTACTGTTTCTTCTAACAGTTCTTCTGATTTTCTAGTTTTAACACAGAGGCGGTAATAATTTCTGGGAGCATTCTCTCAACATATCTGACATCATTTTCAGTCTACAGCTCATGGGAAGTGGGCAAGCTCCAGTGCTTCTCATGGATAAAGGCGCGGTTCAGTGGGCCGAACGTGCAATTTTGTGTTATTGGCGATGGATGGGAAGAATGTGAGGCAGCAGAAAGTATGAGATGGCCATTTGTCAAAATTGACCCACGGCCAAGCAGTTACCATCGGTTTCCAGGTTTAACACCAAAAGAACTGGGGCACTACTTCTCTGTTGTGTATGGTGAGTCTGATTCAAACGATAATGATAGATTAGCTCCTTTTGGCAATTGATCATATGAATATGTAGCTTATTGGAAGAAATCAGTACATGCACCAATAGCTCTTCACCAACACCAAGAAGTTAAGTCTTGCCTAATTGTAAAAGCAAAAAGGTGAAGGTTCTTTAAAGGTTCTCATTTTGCATGATAGAATTCGTTTAAGCTATGCCCTATGGCCTGTGAGGCTAGTCTGTATAGTTAACTTCTCGATAACGTCTTGCTTATTGTGTTCTGTTATGGCCATACTACAAGTACTTAAGTAAGATTTTCTCCATTACAGTGTATATATACATGTGTGTGTGTGGGGGGGGGGGGGGGTGTCAACCTTGAAATCATGGCTGATAGACTTGGTTAGAGGTTATTCTTGGAAAATCATGTGGTACATGATATAATTATAACCTACTCTCTCCTTCCTCAATGTTATGACATTTCTAAATAGTAGATTCTTGGAGAGGCTGTTCCTACATAAGGATAATAGTCGAAACAGCTTCTGTTTCTCTCGAAGATTAGAATAGCTAAAATGGTCACAATTTGAATACTTAAATGGAGGAGATCAAGTAAAATAAATAAATAGATTAGTAGTACTAAATAGAAGTAAAAAATAAATACAAGTCTTGTGCCAAAGGGAACCTCTAAGACGGAATGAAAAGTTTGTTCAAGTAAATGTTTGTTCTGTAGAAAGCCCAAAAAAGTTTCTCCAATGCAAATTTCTATTTATTTCATTTTTATTCATGTACACTGCAAAGTAATAAATTCTTCCATAAGCCGTACTACTTAAATCTATCATTTTCAGAAATTTCATTTTTTCATTGCAACTTCTCATACTAGCAAATTTTCTTCATGTCTATGACCTTCCTTGGCTAGAATATATTTTTAAATTTATTTAAGTCAACCAAAGATGTAAAAATTGAAAAACATTTCTAGAAAATATTTTGCCTAGAGATGTAAAAATACGTCTAAGCTTACCGAAATGATTAAAAAAATAATGTGGCGTGCAGCGACAACCTAGAGAGGCTGACGCACATGATGAGTTAAGGGTCACCGGTATCCAAAACTTCGGTAAAAATTCTCTCACACACATATATATATATATATATATATATATATATTCAAAAAATAGTCAGATATAAGCATAGGCCCCTGTACCATTTTTATGAACAGTGATAAATTTATATTGAATATCATGGTGCCCGCAACCGTCGAATGAAGGTGATGGGAGTTAAATCCGGCGATTATTCTGATTCCGACATCCATCATTCATTAACTCTACACATATTTCGTCATCTCTAAATTTTTTTTCCTGCAAATTATCTTTAAGGGAAAAAAGGAAAGGAAAAAAAGAAAGAAAACGAAAATGAAAGATTAAAAAGAGTTTGCTAAACCGAATCGGAGAAAACGGAAATCATTTCTTGCCTTTATATAATTGTTTCTTGATTAATGTTCTCTGGATTTCCCTTTCACATATTTATTAATTGAATTAGCCTACGTTTAATTATTTTAATGGCTCTACAAATTCTACTTTTTTTTAACAAATCATTTCTTGCCTGCAGAGGCGGACGCACATTAACAAATCATTTCTTGCCTCCATTTGTACTTTCTTCTCATGTAACACCGTTACTTAGCAAAACAAAAACATATGCAATGCAATAATAGCCCACACATTGTAATCTCTGTATCTAATATAAACAGACAAAAATGATAAGCTGTAAGTAAGTAGCCTACTCTATTTCTCGTAATCTTCTGCATATTGTAACACATTTATCTAACTAGTTTTAAACAATGTTTTAAAAGTCGTGGACGTAAGGTGAGACATTTTACATATGCCTCAGTAAGGCGTAAGCCCCGAGGCACATGAGTAATAATTTTTATATTTTATAAAATAATATAATTACAGTAAATATTTATAAACAGGTAAAATTGCATAAAAACTTGAAGAAAACTATAAATACATGAAATATATATATATATATATATATATGCGCTCTATCCCCACAAAAAAACTAGTCAAAACAATTTATTATACGTTATTTAGAAGCAAAAATAACTTGAGTCGAAAAGAATAAATTTTTTTACATGGAGGAACAAAAATGATGACTAACCTGCAATTTGAACTTTGAATTTGCTGCTATGAAGGAAAATCAAGTTCTCTTTGTATTTATAAGAAAAAACTGAATTTGTTGCTTTTGGGAGATATTATATAAACAGGTAAAATTGCATAAAAACTTGAAGAAAACTATAAATACATGAAATATATATATATATATATGTACCCACAAAAAAAAACTAGTCAAAACAATCTATTATACGTTATTTAGAAGCAAAAATAACTTGAGTCGAAAAGAATAAAATTTTCTACATGGAGGAACAAAAAGGATGACTAACCTGCAATTTGAACTTTGAATTTGCTGCTATGAAGGAAAATCAAGTTCTCTTTGTATTTATAAGAAAAAACTGAATTTGTTGCTTTTGGGAGATATTAGCAGACTAGCGGAAAAGATAAAGAATTGGGAAAGACCATAAATTAGGGCTTCAATTAATTGTATATGGTCGATATCAGGCTCGTCTATTGGATGACAAATTGGGATTGAAACATAAACGATTGAAGATCGACCTCGGGTTCCATCGAACTAGGGCACGAGGTCAGAATGCGCGTCTTCAAGGACATCGAGTCTGTGACCCCGGGATCAACCTTGACACCGAATGAGCTCAAGGAAACATTGTCACACCGGATAACAGAAGGCCGAAATATCCGTAACTGGTCGGGTATCATTGCGAGAATCTCGGCACGTATCAATGAGAAACCGGCTAATTAGTAAATCATGAGATTTTTTACCTTTTATAGAATTGTACCTAAAGTAAGACTCCCCTACTATATAAAGGGAGTCTAATTATTTGTAAAGCAAATGTAACAATCATTCAGAAGCAATATACTGTTATTTCTCGTTAAGTTCTTATTCAACTGTGATCGAAGTGTATCATGTTCAAGGAGGACCCTCCTCCCAAGGCGGTTATTGTCTAATTCGTGTGGTCTGGATTTATTTTATCATACTTTATTCTAATTGCAATTTAATTTATCGTTTTGTGTCAATTTAATCCACCTATACTTAAAATCATTTTCAAATTCAATTGTTATCCGATTTTGAGGTTAACAGTTTGGCACCTACTGTGGGACTAAGGATAATAGTGGTTATTTGATACAAATTTTCATAACATACACTATTTTACACCTGTTCTTTGAAGTGTCTCTGATTTCAGGATAAAAATGTCGAACTCCCAATCAACACCCCTACATGTTGATAATGAGGTCGGCTACCATCACGAAAATGATAATGTAGTGCCTGGTGTCACACCTCCCTTTTTATACGCCCCAAAGGGGTATGGGAGTTCTTCCAATTAAAGNGTCCCCAGCAGAGTCGCCAGAGCTGTCACACCTCCCTTTTTATACGCCCCAAAGGGGTATGGGAGTTCTTCCAATTAAAGTGACATTATCCGAAATGGGAATATTTTTTTTTTTTATTAGAGTCGCCACTTGGAATAGTTTATTTGGTGTCCCAAGTCACCGGTTTAAATCCCAAATTGAGGAATTTTGACTCTGTTTAAATTGTCTGCGAACCAGAAATCCGGGTAAGGAATTCTGTTAACCCGGGAGAAGGTGTTAGGCACTCCCGAATTCCGTGGTTCTAGCACGGTCGCTTAATGATTAAACTTGGCTTAAATTGTTTAATTACTCACTTTTAGGATATATTTGTATTTTTAACCTTTCTTATTATTCGATTATTTAAATAATTAACTCAATACGAGTCACGCGTACGCATACTCGTTTAGTTCGACGTGTCAAGAATCATGTCACGCGTATGATGCAAGACTAAATTGCATAGTTGAATCATATGATATACCATGCATAAAATATACTTGTTAAGTGTATAGTGGAGTTTATTTTATGTATGGGTGAAGTGGGGATGAAATGGAGCTAAAAGGATGCAACTACGTCGGAACCTACGTAAAAGGAGACACCCAGGCGATAGCCGGACGACAAAACCAAACAACTTGGCCCTGCCTGGCGATAGCCGGGCGTTAGGGCTGAAACGCCAGCCCTGGCCTGGCGTTAGCCACGCGTTAGGGCTGAAACGCCAGGGTCCCGCTGGCGTTAGCCAGGCGTTAGGGCTGAAACGCCAGGGTCCCCAGTTCGGTAAAAAACCGAGTTTTGACGAAATTAAGTGCTTTTCAATTGAAATAAGGGTCTCCTATACGTTAAAGGTTGATCCTAAGCTTATGAAGAAACTCCACAACTAAAATATTCCAATCATATTACATTTATGTACACAATTTTAGCTTGCTAAAAATCATGTCACGCGTACGTGTACATAATTAATAGCACTTAATTACTTAAGAAAAACTCCAAAGCCGCGCGAACGCGTACTTTACTAGCGGTGCATAGTTTAGTTATTTGGGTCAACGAATTATTTCGCATTAAAACCAGTAGCCACTTACTTAACGACTAATATTTCCCGGGATTATTTTGATTGAAACACTACCCAATACTTACACGCTAAATGCTGATACTAATCAACACAGAGCCTAATATTAAGCATATGAACAATTGCATAACAGAAATACATATACCAAAGAATCAAAAATAGACATATAGCAACAATGCATCCTAAAGTTTGATGACAATTAACGGAGACACCTTCTTAAGTTATCGAGAAAGCGATTAAAGAGTTATGAAAAACTAACCTTATATAGAAGGATTTGAATTGAACTTACAGCAACTTAAGGATTATAAAGCTTTTGACCGAAAAATTTGCCAAAACGGCCACGGAGGGAACCTCGTCGGCAACCTCGGAAATGACCAGCAGCTACTGGTTCTCTCGCCTTTGTTTCTTGAAACAGTGGGCTTTAGGAGTGATGCTTGTGGCGGTGTGAACTTGACGAAGGAATTGGTTTGCCGGATTCCGGCGATATGAGTCAATGGCTGCCACTGTTTGTGTGTGTGTGTGCAGATTGAAGAAAAAGGAAATGCCACCAGATTGAAGAAGAGGAAAAATATATGCTTGTAGATTGAAGAACAAAGCCTCTGCAGATTGAACAACCAACAAAAAAAAAACCCCCTTGTTGTGTTGGTCTTCCCCCCATTATATAGAGGTGCATGTGTGAGAGTGGGGAAAAGAAGTGGGAGTGTGGGGAAGTGGTGTGAGGACATGGGTGTAGTGGGGAAGTGGTGTGAGGGAGTGGGGTGTTTGGGTGGAGTGGGGGGAAGAGATGTGAGGAAGTGGGGTGTTTGGGTGGTCTTCTTTTTATTTTTTCCCGTTTTTATTTATTTATTATTATTATTATTATTNTTTCTTCTATTTAAACATAGAAAAAATCTTATATTCTAAGAATGTGAATATTTTTGTTGTTTTTAATTTTCTTAAATAGAACCTATTAAGAGTAAGATAAAAATTTAACATATTAAGATTAGATATAACCTTAATATTTATAGCAAAATAATATAGAATTTGGGTGTGGTCAAAAAATAGTTGTTCACACCTGGGAATGACGTGCCCCCGGTCGATCTTGACGGAGTACCGACTGCAGATCCCATTGACAGAAGCTCGTATGTGGCCATCAACAGAAATCTGTCCAAAGATCCTGAGGGTAATGTCCGTAGGGATGTTCGATCAGTCACACAAATCACACGCGTCATCGAGGATGATGTAATCAACATGCGGGTGATCTTCAAAATGTTACAGGCTCAACAAGCAGCGATAGCCCAGCTCCAAAACTAGAGCCGCTCGCCAACTAGGATTGAGCCCGAGCCATCCCAGGAAGTTGTTCACAGAGTTGAATCAGCCTCAAGGAGATCGAATGAGATGGAATCGGGGACCAATCCTATAATTATGAAGATGCTCGAGGAACTGACAAAACGGATTGAGTCGGGAGACAAGAAGATCGAGGCTAACGACAAGAATGTGGAAACCTACAATTCCAGGGTCGATGAAAAGAAGTTCGTGCAGAAACCTTTTCCTCCAAGCGCGGATCCCAAACCGATCCCTAATAAGTTCTGCATTCCCGAGATTCCTAAATACAATGGAACAACTGAGCCGAACGAGCATGTTACCTCCTACACATGTGCCATCAAAGGGAATGACTTAGAGGATGATGAGATCGGATCTGTTTTGCTGAAGAAATTCGGAGAGACTCTGTCCAAGGGAGCTATGATATGGTATCACAATTTACCGCCTAATTATATTGACTCATTTGCTATGCTTGCAGACTCTTTCGTGAAGACACGCATTCGGGCTATCAAGGTCGAGACCAGGAAGTCGGACCTTTTCGTAGTAAGTCAGAAGGATAATGAAATGCTCAGAGAGTTCGTGTCCTGATTCCAAATGGAACGAATGGACCTACTGCAGACCGCTGATGATTGGTCCGTCCAAGATTTCACCACAATACTCAATGTTCGAAGCTCGATGGCTTCATAGTACTTAAAGTAGAATCTGATAGAGTACCCCGTGTTACTTGGGACGATGTGCATAACCAAATCAATCAAATATCATAGTCGAAGATGATCAACTTGGGTCTCCTTTCGGGTCCGTTTATCCTGTCAGATCCGTCGACAGAAACAAGAGAGATATCGACCGTGAATTGAGCAAATATCGATACCAGCAGTATAATGGATATCGAAGAATAGTCGGTCCGGGCGAAGTTTTATGCGAAATGAAAGAATAAGTGATCGAGGTCAGAGCACTCAAGGACTAATGAGCAAGAATGGCTTCGACAGGCCTATCGACCTAAAGAAGCGCCACAGTTATCGGAGTATAACTTTGATGTTGATGCGGCTGCCATCATATTAGCTATCGTACGCATCAAAGATACCAAATGGCCTCGACCTTTACAATCTGATCCAGCACAAAGAGATCCTAATAAGATGTGCAAATATCATGGCATGGCTACAGAACGGAGGATTGCCGACAGTTGAGAGAGGAAGTAGCCCGGTTATTCAACAATGGGCACCTTAGAGAATTTTTGAGCAACCAAGCCAAGATTCATTTTAGAAACAGGGGTTCTAACAAACATACTGAACCGGAAGAAACTTAACACGTCATTAACATGATCATTGGTGGAGTCAATGTCCCTTAAAGGCCAATGTTGAAGCGCATCAAAGTGTCCATCACAAGGGAAAAATGAACTCGAGATTACATACCAGAAGGAACCTTGTCTTTCAATGACGAGGGCGCAGAAGGGATTATGCAGCCTCACAACGACGCACTGGTAATATCTGTACACAGAACGGCACGGGGTTAACCCCCGAGCTCAGGAAAAACTCATCCAATTTCTTATAGCTAACATAGATTATTTCACTTGGTCCCACCTTGATATGACAGGGATCCCACCGAAGATAACCACTCACAAGCTAATCCTGGACCCGAAATTTCATCTGGTCAAGCAGAAGAGGAGGCCCAGTCTGAGGTCAAACATGCTTTCATCAAGGACGAGGTATCTGAACTCCTTAAAATAGGGTCCATTGGGGAGGTTAAATACCCGGATTGGTTGGCAAACGTAGTTGTAGTCCCTAAAAAAGGAAAAAAAAATAAAGAATGTTAGATTATAAGGGTTTGAACAAAGCGTGTCCCAAGGGATCCTTCCCTCTACCCAACATCGATCGCATGATCGATGCCACGTCCGTCCATGAGATCCTCAGTTTTCTCGATGTCTATTCCGGTTACAACCAAATACGGATGGACCCGGATGATTAGGAAAAAACTTCCTTCATCACTAAGTACGACACGTACTACTATAACGTGATGCCATTTAGATTATAAAACGCCGGTGTCACTTATCAATGCCTAGTAAACCAGATGTTTGAGGAACAAATAGGAAAATCGATGGAGGTTTACATTGACGATATGTTGGTTAAGTCCCTGCGAGCAGAGGGCCATTTAAAACATTTGCAGGACACCTTCAGCATATTAAAGAAGTACAATATGAAGCTAAACCCGGAGAAATGTGCATTTAGAGCCGGATTATGTAAATTCCTAAGTTCATGGTATCCAATCGAGGAATTAATATCAACCCGACAAAATCAAAGTCATCGAAGATATCACGGTCGTGGACAACGCGAAGTCCGTGTAAAGATTAACCGGATGCATAGCCGCCCTAGGACGATTTATCTCGTGGTCCTCGGATAAGAGTCACTGATTCTTATCGCTTCTCAAGAAGAAGAACAACTTTTCGAGGACCCCGGAGTGTCAACGGGCCCTGAAGGAACTCAAGCGGTATCTATCAAGCCCGCCTCTGCTTCACACACTGAAGGAAGCCGAACAACTATACCTGTACTTGGCAGTATTGTAAATAGCGGTAAGTGGAGTCCTAGTCCGAGAAGAACAAGGTACACAATTTCCAATTTGCTATGTTAGCAGGACTCTAGGTGAGGCCGAAACTAGGTACCCCCACTTGGAAAAATTGGCGCTCGCTTTGCTAAGCGCCTCTAGGAAACTGAAACTGTATTTTCAGTTCCACCCCATCTGTGTTGTGACAACTTAGCATAAAATCGAACTCTCGTGATGATTGGCCAAACGAGACGTGGAAATCATTGGGTATGATATTGAATATCGACCCCAAACAATCATCAAATCTCAAATTTTGGCAGACTTCGTGGCCGACTTTATGCAGGTGTCGTGCCCTTTTTTCTCGAGAAATCGGGTTTCGACTTGTGACAACTATTTTAAATGGGTATTAAAAGAGGAGAGTTGCCACCTAACAATTTTTAAGGTGCGTTAAGGCACCTATTTGTAAATGAATCTGGTTTAACTGGTCAATGCCACCAAAGATCTGGTAAGGGCTCAAGTTACCTCAAAAATGAGGTATTAGACACTCCTAGAGGTCCACAACTGTGGGTCCCAGCCGAACTTAAATTATATGGATTAGTCTATGCGATAAAATAAACGAAGAGAGCACAAAATTTAAGAATTCTATTGTAAAAAAGATTTTGAACAGAGGGGTACAACTATTTTGATTCTAATAGAAAAGAAATAAAAGAGGGGGGGGGGGGTCCTAAGTTCTTTAGCCTAAAGGATCACCCCGTGCAACATAAATAATATTTTGTAACTCCCTCGAGATGGGGTGTTACTCATATTATGTAGCGAGCACAGACTATCATCTCCTGCTATCCGATTACTATATTAAAGTTGTTTACCTAAGAGTGCTCTAATTCAATTCTAAATCGTGCCCTACGTATGCACTACCCGTCCCATGCCTATAGTCTAGGAGGCATTGGACCTCTATTTGGGTGGTTCTAGACTTCACTTAGGTTGCTCAAAATGATAAAACTAACCGACATTCAAAATAAGTAGGACTTCATGTAAAGAAAAATAAAGGCCCAAGTTAGCCTCCACACATAAAGAACAAATGCACGCGTGCAATTTAGGCAGTACATGGTTTCAAAATTAAGACTTCAAGTCCTATAGGCATGGTTTCTAGGTGATTCTGAATTCCAGCATCGTATATGCAACATAATTACTCTCAATGGCTTAGGCGAGGATGCAATAAACTCTTTGTAAGCTTAGGACTATTAGCGCTGATTTTATAAGTATGCGCCTTAGGAAGGTGACATTGTCCTATAAGCATGACTTCTAGTATTGGCATAACTAGGCAATGCAATAATTTTTTGAGAGTTCAGCATTAACAAGTTGATCTCACAAACAATTTAAAGCGAGCGACAATATCCTATAGGCAGGATTTCTAAAAATTGACAGTCAGACTTGATTTTTATAACACTTTATCCCTATAGGCATGTTATCTAGGCGGGGCAGTATTTTAGCTAAGTTCTGGTAATTGGCAGTTGAAACTGATTTTATAACTCTTCGTTCCTATAGAAATATTTTCTAGGTGCGCGATAGTAGCTAGTGAAGCAGCTAAGAACCTATAGACATGATATCTAGATGAAGACCAACAGAACATAAGCTAGTATGATCCTATAGGCATGTTTTCTAATGCTGCAACTATGCAAATTGAAGGGGCAGTTGAGCAAATTGAAAGGCAGTCATTGGTGTTTGTTTCCTATAGGCATGATATCTAATGAACATGCTGTAGTAAAACACGGGAAAAAATGGAGTACTTAAGCTTATGCTTTGACAATAAACAAGTTATGTGAGTGTGTGATTTCCCTAACGACATAATTTCTACTAGTGTACATGGAAATCTAAATAGCATATATGACAGGTTGGATACAAAATAACAAGAGAGAGTCATACGAATCCTATAGGCGTATTTTTTACCCTTATGCAAACATTAGAATACACACGTGTCCCCAAATTTCACTAACACCCTAATTATTTATTACAAAGTTATTACAGACCAAATGAGAAAAAATTACATAAGAAGCTATAGTGGGCCTACAACAGGACCAAAAGACACCCAGTATCGGCTGTGCATTCAGCAGACCTCTCTTCGCAAATAGCATACCCAGATCCAAACGGGACTGTGCCCATCAGCACAAGCCCAACATTCATAGAAGAATTCAGACCAAATCCAAACAATCACAAATTTACTATATGACTTAAATAAACCAGCTTGCATGTTAGAAATAACCTAAGTCCTAATAGTAAAGAGAGTGGCCAAAGAACCCCAAATCCTAGCGTGTCAGAGTTCACAAGGGTCTCAAATGGACCCCGAGCAGTGCTCACACTAGGGAGGTCAATAGAGAGAGTTTTGATGGCCTTGGCTTTTAGCCGGCCAATTGTGGTAGATTCAGAATAGGGTATGTGACAAATGAGAGTGAGGGAACATTGATCAAATGATAGAATTTGAAGAGGTGTACTTATATTTTAGAAGCATACCTAACAGGATTATTAAACAAAGAACATACAGGCAAAGAAAATCAACAAAAACTCAAAGAACATGGTTGATATCACAAGTTCAAACACGTAGCACATTAGGTAGAAAACATTTTTGAAAGAGGCAGGGGAATCAGGTTTTTTCTAAGATTATAGGTTCAACATACAAGAGTGCACAATGCCACACAAATTTAAAATAGAGCACCAACCTGAAGGATTTCAAATGTCAATCTAGTATAATAACAGTTCTAGCATGAACGTTCTAATAAAGTCCCAAATATCATATTAACATACCAATGGTGCAGCTTGGTCAATATCATGAAAACCTAACATGATGGAGAATAGGTCATAGTACAGAAACTTAGGACAGGTAAAGGGTATGTTAATTACTCATTATCATACATAAGAGGGAAAATGGAATGTTTATCTTCAAATCCTAAGTGATGCTAGGGATCAGGATATCAAGGAAACATGTTTAGAGTAAACCTTAAAGCAGTGTTCCACATAGTTGTGGCTAGTACACAAAGAGCAGTCAATTAGACACAAGACTCAGCACTAAATAATTCATTCAAAGTGGAGGGAGGTTTCCATAGAGTTGTAGTATTATCCAAAGCAAGGTATGAAGAAAATTCTATAACTAACAACATATAGTCACAACAGTCAGATTTATATCAAAATAGGCACGCATTGAAGCTCAAGGCTGAAACATATTCAGATGCTAGAGGTACATAACTGATTTCAAAAGAAAACAAAGAACCAACATAGAAGTGCAGGCCATAATGAAGAAGACATAATATCCTAACACAAACTAAGGACAAAGCAGTAAACTATCTCATGCATTCAACTATCATAGGATGACAAAGGAGTATTGAGCATTATCATAACTATGCACTATTAGGGATTCAAAACTAAATCATGTTCATATAATTCAAATACATATAGGTATGCAGAAGGAAAGAAATAAAATTAACATTGCAAGGGCTAAAAGAACTAACAGTTGCAAATTATACGAGCAAAAGAATAGTAAAGAGCTTAATAGCAAGAACCCAAGTCTCCGATGCTTCAGAGTTCACAAGAGCCTCGAGAAGGGCTTCGAGCAGTGCTTGCACCGGAGGAGGTCGTTTAATGGAATTGGCTTTCAAAAGGCCCAGAATTCAACAGTTTTAGAAAATATTCGAGTGTAACAGAGTGAGTGATTGAGTGAAAGAGGAGAATAGTGAGAATAATAGCAGTGATTAGGTCCGTCAAAGGGGATTATGAGAGGGGTTTATATAATAGTAGAAATTGAACAAATAAACTAGGAAATATAATCAATCAAAAACATAAAAAGGAAAGAAAAACATATAGAATCGATTAGAATCAATTTAGGAGAAAACCCTAGTTTGACCGGAATCACAGACTGGCCGGAGATCTTGTTAAATCGGGCCCGTGTAATCTTGCCATAGACGCATATGGACGAAAAAACATCCCAATATTACTGAATAGGTCCAATACCTCTTGATTTGTGAGACTGATACTTGCCAAAACCGGGAAAGTACCAAGTAATACCATGTTTATGCAAGTAACAAAGATATAATCCCAAAAAGGTAAGCAAATCAGTGTAAGAATCCATGGATGGATTGGATTAGGAAAAGAACTGGAGGCGGCAACTAGGGTTTTTGAAGAGAGGAGAAGGTTCGAGAGGATTTGGGGGCGGCGAACATGTGAAATAAGGGTTAGGGTTTGGGTGAAGTTAATTTAAAAGGGGAGAATGAATGAGGGTCGTTGATCTTGAGAGATCAACAGACGGGATTAAAAATTTGAACGGGGCGGGTCGTGGAGATTAGTACCGAATGGGTTTTAGATTAATGGGTCATCTAGTTTGGGATGGGGCTATTGGGCCAAGGTACTGGGCCTGTTGGTCCGAAAATTAGCTTACAAACTTGGGCCAGCTCTTAAGTACACTTAATTTATTAAAAACAATTTTAAAAAATGGCTAGTAAATAAACAAAAAATATTTTTTAAGCACTAAAATAATTATTTATCATTGTAAAAATATAAAATACTATTTTGACACAAATGGTATAAATAAGGAGCCTTTGTATATGAATATAGGCTATTATTGTAAAATTAAATAAATAGCTTAAAAATGTAAACATAATTATACGAAATGAAGTGAAAAATATTATGAAAAATGTATGAGGATGAAAAAAATAGTAATTTGAATGATTAAGATATCACAAATAATTTAAATGGATAATGACTGAATTTTTATGTAATTTAATACAAGAAAACTAATTTTAAAAGCTCTAAAAATTATGAAAAATTATAAAAAGTGCTCGTGTAAATATTGTAAATTAAATAATAATGCAAAATGATAGTTTGAAATTATATATATTATTAAAAAATATATGAGGGACAAATTGGGTATCAACAGCCGGCCCTAATACCCGAGGTCGAATGAGAGTTGTTAGTAAACTCGGGGACGTCCTCGGGAATCTGGACCCTCTGTAAGGATGGTGACTCGAACGCAAAGGGGTCTAGACTTGGCATCGTGTTGAATCCACCAACATGCACTGTAGTTAGACAATCAATTAAGACTGTGAAATTGACTAACAACAAGGCCGAATATGAGGCCATGATTGCAGGTCTCGAACTAGCCAAAAGCTTGGGGCGAAGGTGATCGAAGCTAAGTGCTATTCTCTCCTCGTGGTAAATCAAGTTAATGGAACATTCGAGGTCAGAGAAGAATGAATGCAAAGTTACCTGGATAAGTTGCAGGTAGCATTACATCAGTTCAAGGAGTGGACCTTACAACACGTACCTCGGGATCAAAATAGTGAGGCCCATGCCCTTGCTAACTTAGGGTCATCGATCGAAGATGATGAGCTTAGTTCGGGGACAGCCGTGCAACTCATAAGATTGGTGGTGGAAGAAGGCCATGCCGAGGTAAACTCTACAAGCCTGAATTAGGATTGGAGAAATAAATACGTAGAATATTTGAAGACTGGAAAACTGCCCTCAGATCCAAAAGAATCGAGGGCCCTGCGTACAAAGGCATCCCAGTTTAACTTGTCCGAAGATGGAACCTTTTTCAGAAGAATGTTCGATGGCCCACTAGTAATATGTCTAGGACCAGGAGATACCGAGTACGTTCTGAGGGAAATCCATGAGGGCACCTGTGGAAATCATTCAAGCACCGAATCATTGGTTCGAAAGGTGACCAGAGCAGGCTATTACTAGATCAACATGGAAAAGGACGCGAAGGGGTACATACAAAAATGTGATTGGTGCCAACGACATGCTCCGATGATTCACCAACCCGGGGAGCTACTGCATTCGGTTTCGTCGCCATGGCCGTTCATGAAGTGGGGAATGGACATCGTCGGTCCCCTTCCATGGGCACCTGATAAGGCCCAATTTATTTTATTTATGACTGACTATTTTTCTAAGTGGTTGCCCAATCTTACGAGAAAGTCAGGGAGAAGAAGGTCATCGATTTCATTTGGGACCACATCATATGTCGATTCGAAATATCGGCCGAGATCCTGTGCGACAACGGAAAACAATTCCTCGGTATCAAAGTAACCAAATTTCTTGAAGACCACAAGATCAAAAGGATCCTATCAACACCCTACCACCCTAGTGGGAACGCAAAAGCCGAATCAACCAACAAAACCATACTCCAGAAACCTTAACAAGAGGTTGATCGGCGCTAAAAGGAAATGGAAGGAAATCCTGCCCGAAGTTCTGTGGGCATATCGTACGACCTTGAAGTCCAGTACCGGGGCCACTCCGTTCTCATTGGTTTACGATGCCGAAGCTTTCATACCGGTTGAAGTCGGAGAACCATGTATTAGATTCCAGTATACAACAAAGGAATCAAATGACAAGGCCATGAGTACGAGCCTGGAGCTATTGGATGAAAGGCGCGAAACCACCCTTGTTCGGTTGGCTGCCTAAAAGTAACAGAACAAAAGATATTAAAATAGAAGGTCCAGCCTTTGGTACTTCAAAGTTGGGGACTTAATATTAATAAAGATCATGTTGAACACCCGAAACCTGAATGAGGGGAAATTGGGGCCGAACTGGGAAGGTCCATATCACATCATCGAAATCACCGGAAAAGGGTCCTACAAAATTGGAACAATGAGCGGCGAACAACTATCGAGCAATTAGAATACAACTCACCTGAAATGATATTACTGCTAAGGTGCGACCCCATTCATTTTTTTTCACTTATGTTTTGGACTAATGATTGCAGGTAACCAACAAGGAGCAATACCAAATTTTTAGGCCTGAAAGAACGTGTTGCACTCTTTTTCCCTTGAACCGGTTTTGTCCCAAATAGGTTTTTCGGCAAGGTTTTTAACGAGACAACAATGGATCGTGCTAACTTAGAATCAAAGACAGGTCATGAATCGGTGTTGAAGGTCACATTACAGTATCCAAGGCTTCTGTATGATCAACCTCGAATACTGAGGGACATTACCCTTGGATATCGACTTTAGCTAGGGAAGAAACTTTGTAACCGAAGGTCCTCGATCGATAGGATTTATTGTAAGGTCCAAACGGTCAAATGAACCGTGTGTAACGACCCGACCAGTCATTTTGAGAATTTTCACTTTGCTCGGTAGTTTGCTGGTATGAGTAGCTCCGTATGATATATTATGACTTATGTGAATCGTCGATTTTATTTTTCAGGTTATTCGGATTCAGTTTGGAAGAATGAATTTCAATGTTGAAGCTTTAAGTTGAAAAAGTTGACCAAGTTTGACTTTTTGTGAATTTGACCCCAGAATGGAGTTTTGAAGGTTCCGTTAGGTCTGGATGGTGATATTGGACACAGACATATGCTCGGATTTGCATTTGGATGTTTCTAGAAGGTTTCGGCACAAGTTGGCAAAAAATTTGTAATTTGAAGGTTTGGAATGTACATAAGTTTGACTGGAAGTTGACTTTGAGGATATCATATTCAGATTGTTGTTCAGGGAATTGGAATAGCTTCGCCATGTCATTTGGGACTTGTGTGCAAAATTTGGGTTCATTCCGGGATGATTTGATATGTTTTGACACGAGTTATGAAAATTGAAAGTACAAGGGTAATTAAGTTCGATTTGAGGTGTGATTCGTCGTTTCAATGTTGTTATGTGGGTTCTAAGGCCTCGAGTAGGTCCGTATTATGTTATGGGACTTATCGATATATTTGGACGGGGTTCCGAGTGGCTCGGGTGAGTTTCAGACGAGGTTTGGATCATTTTTGTTTCATGTTACATTGCTGAAGGATGCTGGTTCTGGTGTTTCCGCATCTGCGAAAGAATGGGCGTAGATGCGAGTCCTAGATGCAGATAGTTGGTCGCAGAAGTGAGAAGAGGTTGGGTGAGGAAAACCGCGAAAGCGGATTTTTGTTGGGCGAAGGTTTAATTGAGATTTGAGAAGAGTGGATGATCTCGAGAATGGTTTTAATGGATTCAAGATTTAAATGTAGCGATTTGGAAATTAAGATTTACATATGGCTAGAAACTGAGAGTTACATTGGACAGTGTCGAGACTTGTGGCATTTTATAACATTGGGGATTATAAATTTCAGTATCAAGAAGGTGAAAGAAATAGTTTTAGGTTCACATAAGGTCTCTTTAGAGTGGGTGTCTCGGTTATGGAGCTTCGGGGTGCTTAAGAGGGAAGTCAGCGACTTATGAGTCTTAGGGCGTTGTGGTTTTATACTAAGATCTCTTGTGTGGTGAATTTTGGTTAAGGATCGTGGTGTTCTAACAAGGAGAAGTATAAATTTGAAGGCAATTTGGACTTGGAGAAATAGGACAACTTGGTAGTAAGTTTGATCAACACAGTAATGGGTATGATCGATTCTTTGGGTACTTATGACATGGTTAGTCTCTACAGATGTTTCGTGGCAATGTTCTTGGGTTTTGGCAACCTGTGTGGCTGGGTTGAGTTAGAGAGATTCAGTTTTGATATCTTGGTTATGTGCAAATGGGTTTCGAAGAGTTCTCAATGGTTTTTACCAAGGTTCAAGTAGTATATTTCCTACTGGTGTGAGGAGTATGTGGTGTATGGTGAATTTCTCCTGGATAAAATCAAATGGAAGGTCCTTGGCTTATTGAGTATGTAGTAGCTTGTGACTCGGAGTGGACTATGAAGTTCTCGTATTTTTCATATGATGGCATGGTATATGGGGTGTTGTGTGTGGGATTGAGATTTGCGTGAGCGAGATTGCAGTTCATATTTGAAGGGAAGGTCATGAAATTCGTAGGCAGCATGGACGGTCTCAGATGAATAGGTAAATGATATTACTATTTGGTATGGTTTGATGAGAGTATACATGTGATGACCCAACCCCATTCCGTACTCCCGAGGCCTTGAAAACCTCATTTGTAGTTGCCTTGATTTTTGTGCGTAGTCCGGGCGCGTAGCCGGACAGCTTAAATATGAAATTCTGTGAAATATGCTAAGATTTAATATTAAAATGAATAAATTTGACTTTGGTCAACATTTTGGGTAAATTGACCCGGACCCGTGATTTGACAGTCCCGGAGGGTCCGTAGGAAAATATGGGACTTGGGCATATGCCCGGAATCGAATTCCGAGGTCCAAAGCCCGAGAAATGAATTTTTGAGTAAAATTGTTTTCTAAAAATATTTAAGGAAATTGAAAATGAAATCTGATTAGAAATTGATGGTATCGGGCCCGTATTTTTGTTCCGGTGCCCAGTACAGGTCTTATATATGGTTTAAGTCCTTTCTGTAAAGTTTGGTTGAGATCGGATTTCGTTTGACGTGTTTCGGACTTAAAATGGAAAATTTGATGTTTTATGAAATTTAATAGAATTCATGGATTTTGAGGCCTAATTCGATGTATATGATGTTGTTTGGGCGATTTGATCGCACGGTTAAGTTCGTAGGATGTTGTTGAGTCAGTGCATGTGATTTGTTAGGAGCCCCGGGGGCTCGGGAGTGTTTTGGAGGTGTCTCAGAGTGATTTTGAACTTAGGAAAATTGCTGGTTTTTGCATCAGCTTCTGCAGGTCCCTTTTGTTCTTTGCGATCGCGAAGCCTCTTCTGCGTTCGCGAAGTTTTAAGTTTTCCTTCATCGCGTTCGCGTCCCTTCCCTCACGATTGCGTAGGGTTAATTGACCCTGAGGGCTTAGCCATATTTTCCTCTTCGCGTTCGCGTACAATTGATCGCGATCGCATAGCCTTACAGGTCTCCTTCATCGCGTTCGCCTGATGTCCCACGCGTTCGCGTAAGTCAACTTCTGGACCCCAATTTTTTTTACTCTTGGCGATCGCGTCCTCCCTTCTGCGATCACGATGATCTGTCCAGTCTACCCTTCGCGAACGCGACCTCCCTTCCGCGATCGCGAAGGGCAATTTTCCTCAGTGGTATATAAATATTTCCAGAACCAGTAGCTACGGGATTAACTTAGAAAATAACGAACTTCTTATTCTCCAAAGCCCTTAGGCATCCATTGAAGCCATCTTTCACCAAAACTTCTTGGGTTAGTAAATTTTAACTCATTTCCTTCATTTTTCATCTATAATTAATGAATTCCTAAGCCTAAAACATGCAAATTAGAGTAGAAAATCTGGAATATTGGGTAGAGTTAGGCCCTTTTGAATTTTCTTGATTAAGACCTCATTTTGGGGTCGAATTTGAAAACAAATTATATATTCGGGCTCGTGAGTGAATGAGTGACATGATTTTGGTCCGAGCCTTGTGTTTGGACCAAGCGGGCCCGGGTCGAATTTTGATAATTTTGGAAGAATGCTAGGAAATGGATAATTAGGCCATGAAGTTGAATCATTGAATCCTTATTGATATACTTGAGTTGATTATGTCTAGATAATACCATTCCGGAGTCGAATTCTAAAGGAAAGGCGGTGTTAGAGAGTTGATTGCTATACTTTGGACCCGAGGTAAGTGTTTGGTCTAACCTTAGCTTGAGGGAATAGGAGTTGAGTATAATTTTCTACTTGCTAATTGTCAAATACGATGTATAGGCATGGCGACGAGTATCTATACATTGGTGTCTAGCATGACCGTGAGTCCTTATATTGTGAATATTCTGATTTTGTGGTAATTTCCATGCTTAATTGATGATTTCTATATGTTGTGAAGCGTATGTGAAGGGAATTGTTATCTTTAAACTCTGTTGGAGCATTGGCTCAGATTTTAATACGAATGATGGAGATATATGAGATAGTTGTATCCTTTGGAGCATTGGCTCAGATTGTAATACGAATGATGAAGTTATATAAGATAATCCTTTGGAGCATTGGCTCAGATTGTAATATGAATGATGAAGGAATATGAGATAATTGTATCCTTTGGAGCATTGGCTCAAGTAATAGAGTAAATTATGAAATGAAGTGAAAGAAAGAGAAAGAGCTACTAAAATATACCCTTGCCGGGTCATTGTTGCTTTGATATTGTCTCCTTTATTAGGATGTTAAGATTACTGTTATTGTTCCCTTGCCGAGATTTAATTATTTAATTGATGTTCCCTTGCCGGGATTTAACTATTTAATTGATGTTTCCTTGCCGGGATTTCTATTTTTACTCCGTATATTTCCTCGCCCTTGTTTGTGATTGATGTTGGGTAAGGAAGAGTGTTAAAGAACGAAGGGTGATGCCGTGCCATGTTTTACATTGATTATGCATGAGGGGACATTTCGTGCCATGTTTATATTGTTATTATGCACGAGGGGACATTCTGTGCCGTGTTTATATTGATTATGCACAAGCAGACATTCCGTGTCGTATTTTACATTGTTATTATGCACGATGGGACATGCCGTGCCGCATCCTTTACTGTTTAATCTGTGTTGTCATTTCCCGTTATTATTTTCAGATATTTCAGACTGTTGCTTCGTTTATGTCATTTCAGTATTTGCTATCTCTTACCCCCAACATGTTTTCCCTGTAATTGTATTCTTGTTTAGTTTCTGTTATATTATTGAACTGCACAGGTACACTTTGTTGTCGTGTCTTAGCCTCGTCACTACTTCGCCGAGGTTAGGCTCGGCACTTACTCAGTACATGGGGTCGGTTGTACTGATGCTACACCTGCACTTCTTTATGTTGTGCAGATTACGCAGCCGGACCCGGAGGACATCATTAGTGGGAGTGTCTTCCAGCTTATCATAGAGGCTTCAAGGTATACCCGCTGGCGTTCGTGGGCCTTGGAATCTCTTCCATCCCTTTGTCTTCACTTCTGCCTTGTTTTTTTTCCCTAGTTTCAGAGACAACTATGTATTCTCTTTTTCAGACTTGTATTTAGCACTCTTATAGACAGTTCGTGAATTTGTGACTCCAGGTTTTGGGAAAATTTACACGTTGTTGTATTATGTTGTCCTTATTTAGCTTGAAACCATATTTATTTTCGCTGTTAAATTGTGAACCGTTTAGTTTATCCTAGTAAATTGATGTTGATACGCTAGTTTATCTATACACGTTGGCTTGTCTAGCGGGTTCAACGTTAGACGCCATCACGACCCGATGGTGGGATTTCGGGGCGTGACAATACATTTTAGAAGGGACAATGTGTTTGATTTATGGATACTTCAATGATACTGCAGCACTCTCTTGGTTGATCGACTGTTGATATTAAATTCTGCTATGTGACACGGAAGAATTTTAGAAGTATTCCTCGTTGGATGATCGTGTATGAGAGATGTGTTAGACATTCTGTTGGTGGAATCGGGATCAGATATGGCGATTCGTGAGTTCTATGGGAGACTAGGAGTTCTCACGAGAGGATTGTTTCATGGTTTTGGACTGTGAAGTCATGATCGAAGCTAGCTAGATGATAATATGTGTTATGATTCAGTCATTGTGGGCTTTTGGAGGTTTATTTATCTCTTTGTGGTTGCTTGGAGTTGATTTGGGGGTCCATTGGTAGGACCAATTAGGATGTGTAGTCTATACCGAGTCGGATTGGTTGGCTCCATAATGCTATGGTTGAGGGATGTGTCATTCGGTTGTTGCCGAGCTTATTCTTGTTCTGAAATTTCCTGTGAAATACTCTTTTATGCTACGAGGAGTTATTATTCATTGGTTTTAGGCACTCATGGTGCGATTTTATTGTGGTCTTATAGCGGAATTCGAGCGAGATGAGTAATTGGGCATGGCATTATTGAGGGTGTATTGGTTATGTTTCTTCGGGTTTTGTGTGGCATCGCGTCATTTGATTCTCCGTGGTTATGGTAATGCACTTTGGGAACTTGATGTCAAATTTTTCATAGTTAGTGATTTTGTGCAGGGCGGCTCAAGGTATGATATGGACCAGTGTTTGGATGGAGTCGGGCATTGCTGTGAAGTTATGTTGAGGTATGAACCTTTGTGTTAGATTCGGGTGATGGTTTTACAGTGTGTGATGGGTTCTTAGTTTTTTTTTGTGATGGTACCCATTGAGCTGGCGAGACGGTTCTCTTGATTGAGTCATTTTCGCGATTGAGTACATTTGGATTGTTGCTTATTTGTGCATGGATTGCACGGTTCATGGATCTGGGTAGTATTGGTGTGGAGTATCAGTATAGTAGTTGGTATTAGATAAGATGAAGTCGTCGGATCTAGGATGGGTGCTATTGGATTTGATTGAGGTATATTTGGAAGGATAATATCGGAAGTCGGTTTAGGAATTGGCTACAGTTCTTGTTAAAGGAGGGGGAGCTCCACGACTTGCTGATTTGATGAATGGTTATGAGTTTCTGCGTGTTCTTTCATTATCGGTAGTGTACGAAGGTTTTAGAATGAGGTTTTGTTAGGTATGAGGGTTATTACCGGGATTGGGTTATTCTGAGCAGTTACTATGATCGAAAATTTTGCTATGGGTATTTGAGTCATGTGGTATATCCTGTGATTATAGCTTGGGTTATGGTTGCGGTTTGGTACAACTTCTTCAGACTTACAACATGTAGGTTGCAAGATTCAGATCTTATAAGAATTTCGGATGTTGGAAAATTGGTTTCTAAGGCTTATGGGCTAGGTTGAATTGGCAAATTTCAGTTAAGTTGTGTTATCGGACCTATATGGGATAGGGTGACGTGGGATCATCCATGGGTATATGCATGGTAAGGTTATACGGCGGTTTGATGGCTTTGGGAACAACTCTTGGCACGTTCCTGGACGAGCGTATGTTTAAGTGGAGGAGAATGTAACGACCCAGTCGGTCGTTTTGAGCATTTGCACTTCTCTTAGTAGTTTGCGGGCATGAGTAGCTCCGTATTATGTATTATGTCTTATGTGAATCGTCAGTATTGTTTTTCAGCTTATTCGGATTCAGTTTGGAAGAATGAATTTCAATGTTGAAAGAGTTGACCATGTTTGACTTTTTGTGAATTTGACCCTACAACGGAGTTTTGAAGGTTTTGTTAGGTCCGGATGGTGATATTGGACTTGGGTGTATGCCCGGATTTTTGCATTTGGATGTTTCTAGAAGGTTTCGGCACAAATTGGCAAAAATATTGAAATTTGATGGTTTGGAAAGTTCATAAGTTTCACCGAAAGTTGACTTTGAGGATATCGGATTCGAATTCTGGTTCCAGGAATTGGAATAGCTTCGTCATGTCATTTGGGACTTGTGTGCAAAATTTGGGTTCATTTCGGGATGATTTGATATGTTTTGGCACGAGTTATGGAAATTGAAAGTTCAATGTTGATTTAGTTTGATTTGAGGCGCGATTCATCTTTTCAATGTTGTTATGTGGGTTCTAAGGCCTCGAGTAAGTCTGGGTTATGTTATGGGACTTGCCGATATATTTGGACGGGGTCCTAAGTGGCTCAGGTGAGTTTCGGACGAGGTTCAGATCATTTTCGTTTCATGTTGCATTGCTGAAGGCTGCTGGTTCTGGTGTTTCCACATCTGTAGAAGAATGGACGCGAATGTGAGTCCGCAGATGCGGATAGTTGGTCGAAGAAGTGAGAAGCGGTTGGGTGAGGAAGACCGCATAAGCGGATTTTTGTAACGCACCTGCGAGATTTGGAAATGCAGGTGCAATATTCTTCGCAGAAGGGAAATTTGATATCCGCAGGTGCGGGGGTTACTGAGCATGGATATTTTCACAGAAGCAAAACATTTACCGCAGAAGCGACGAATTGTTCGCAAATGCGGAAGTGCTGGGCAGAATGTTAAATACAAGGGTTCGCTATTTTGGCTTCATTTTTACATTTCCAAGCGCGGATTGAGGCGATTTTGGAGCATTTTTCATCACAATGATTGGGATAAGTGTTCTACACTTGGTTTTGATCTTATTCCATGAATCTATCTTCATTTTTGGCTATTGAATTGTGAATTTAAAGAGGAAATTAGGGGTTTTGGCCTAAAGTTTCATAATATGAATTTTTGAGTTTTGAACACCAATTTGGAGTCGGATTTGAGTGAAACTAGTATGGTTGGAATCATAATTGAATGGGTTGTTGGATTTTGTGAGTTTGGTTGGGTTCCGAGGTGCGGGCTCGGGTGTGATTTTTGGCCAATTCTGGGCTTTGATTGAGGATTTGATTTTTATCATTTGGAATTGTTTCTTTGGGCTGTATTTGATGCATTTGAGTTGGTTTTGGCTAGTTCTAAGACGTTCGGAGGTCGCTACGTGCGTGATGGAATCTTTGGAGCATCACTTGGCTTGCTCGACATTGGCATTGGCTCGTTCAAGGAAAGTCTAAACTTAGTGCTGAGGATATGAAACACCGAAATACGTGTCATGTGATTGGTATTGAGGTGGCGCACATGCTAGGTGAGGGGCGTGTGGGCATGCACCATGTGAATTGGGACTCTGTTGTTTCCATGGCACTACATAGTAATCCTATTTTGTTAAATATCCGTGTTTTCACCATAAGATAAAGTAAATAAGTTGTCAATCATGCTAGATATCATGTTTAGGCTTTATGCTGATACTGTTGGGACCCATAATGGTCGTTTCTTGCTGTCATTTCAATGATTTCATTGATATTTCGTACTCAGTCATATTCATGCATTCATATCATATCTCAGTCTTAGTTGTTATTTATTAATACATCATATCATTGTTGTCGGGATAGTTTCATGATATTGTGAGCCCATGAGCGAGACTGGAGAGATTGATGACTGAGTGAGGCCGGGGGCCTGTTTTGAGGATATTGACACTATAGCACTTGATTTATTGGTGCAGATCCAGATATTGATATTATAGCACGTCGGTTGTCCGTGCATCACGTGAGTTGTCCGTGCAGATTATAGTGCTTGGGTTGTAGGAGCCCCTCCGGAGTCTATACACACCCCCAGTGAGTGCGGTTGATTATATTGAGGGATGTATCTTCCCTGGACATGGATCTTGTTCGAAGCATTTATAGTCCTGGAGATGGATCTTCTCTGTGGGGCCGGATTGGCCTTCCTGGTACTGAGTGACTGATGGTCAGTGACATATATATTGCGGGATGGATCTTCCTTGGGCCTTATGGGCCATATACAGTACCGAGTGGTTGAGCATGATGAGTGAAAAGTGTGAAACAGTGAGATTGAGTACTCTGAGAGTGTGAGTACATGATTCATCTCTGAGATACATGGCATTTCCATGCACACATGACATACATGCATAGAGATGCATTTTTCCTTATGCTATATGGTAACACGTCATTCATGACTTATTATACACATTGATATGTGGGCATAAAGAGGTATTTTATACTTGTTATCTGGAAAGAAAATGAAACATTTTTATTTATTGTGGAAAGGATATTTGAAAAATTACAGTTTTCAAACTTGTATTTTGGCATTTTCAGTAAGAGATTTGGATTTTTCACTGAGACACTTGAAAAACATGACCATTTTCTGGAATAGTGAACGAGCTGAGCATTTTTACTTCTGAGATACCTCTTTATACTTGTATTATGATGTTATAAACTATTGTGGGTTATTGGTATTGGACCCGACCTTGTGTTAGCTCGTCACTACTTTCAACCTAAGGTTAGGTTTGTTACTTACTGAGTACACGGGGTCGGTTGTACTCATACTATATTTCTGCATCTTGCGTGCAGATGTTGGCTGCTGATGTTGCTGTGTTCGATGGGAGCTGGATTGAAGATGTACCTGTGTCCCGGTTGTAGCTGCCCCTTGTTCGTGGTAGCTTTAGATCTACAAAACTCTGTTTATGTACTTTTCAAACAGACTATGTATTTATTTCATTTCAGCTTTGCAAACTCTATTCTTTGAAGCTCATGATTTGTACTATTAGTCCTTAGGAAATGTATAAAAATTCAGTAAATTACTATCGTTTAATTGTCTTGTTAATATCATTGTAATTGTATAGTTGCTAGTTGGATTACCTAATAGGTTGGGTTAAGTGCCATCACGACTAGTGGATTTGGGGTTGTGACACCATGCCCACATAGATTGCTCGAGCCCTGACACAAAGCTTACACATGTGTAATTATGATGCACAAGAACAAAAAGAAGTCTCTTCCTTGCGGCTAAGTATCGTTGTCTTTTTAAGTTTTTCTTGCATTTCTTAAGAAATTCCCTACTTCCAATCTCCTAAGGGTATTGTGACGATCCAACCGGTCGTTTTGTGTTCTAGAACCCCATGCCCCTAAATGAGACTTCCTGTGGTTGCTTTTACTGATTTATATCTTGCGGGGACGGGTAGTTCAAGGTTTGGAGGAGTTTGGGGTGGTATAGGAACACTTAGTTCCTTAAGGTTGGCCTTAAAAGCCAAGTTTGAATCCGGTCAATATTTTTTAGTAAATGACCCCGGAATCAAGATTTGAAAGCTCCAGTAGGTTCGTATGATGATTTCGGACTTGTCGTATGTTCGGAACGGGTTTTGGATGACCCGGGAGCGTTTCGACGCCAAAGAGTGAAAAATGATTCCTCAAGTTTGAAAATTGAGGTTTGGAACGTGTTTTTGTGTTATAGAGGTCTGAACAGAATTCCGAGACCGGGAATAGTTCCGTCATGTCATTTATGACTTGCTCGCAAAACTTGGTGTTATTCTGAGTAGTATAGGTATGTTTCGGCATGTTGAAAGCGAATTCAAGAACTTAAAGTTCTTACGTTGGATTTAGTTGGTTTTGGGGTATGATTCTTGGATTTAGTGTTGTTTCGGACGTACCGAAGGCTCGAGCGAGTCCGTGTTATGATTTAGAATTTGTTGGTATATTTGGATGGGGCCTCGGGTGGGCCCGGATGCCATTCGGACATCGCGCGAGGCAATCCAAGCTCTGAAAGAGCTGCTGGTGCATCAGATCTGGTGCGACCGCACCTCCGAAGGACCAGCCGCAGGTGCGAGACGGCAGGAGCGGTCGAAGCCTCGCAGGTGCGGTCTTAGAGTGGCTGCCCAATTTCCGCAGGAGCGGGCCTTTTCACGCAGAAGCGGAGCCGCAGGTGCGGGCTCCGTTCCGCAAGTGTGACCCCTGGCCTTCTTCTCCTCTTCCGCAGGTGCGAGCACTGGCTCGCAGATGCGAGACCGCAGATGCGGTCCTCGAACCGCAGGTGCGAAAGTACTGGAGGCAGTGAGGTTGTTTTAAATGAGGGACTTAGGCATTTTTAGGCCATTTCTTTCACATTTGGATGATTTGGGGAGATTTCAAAGGGGAGATTTGACCTAGCAATTGTGAGGCAAGTAATTTCTAGTTAAAAGTGAGTTTAATACTTGAGTTTTGGGTAGATTAACACAACAAAAATTAGTAGAAATCATGGGATTAGAGTAAAACCTAAGGTTTTGGCAAAAAAAGATTTAATCAAGAAACTTGTTACGGAATGATGCAAAGACTATATATTATTGATCCTCTCTTGGAAATTTCCGGAACCCGAGTATGTGGGCCCGAGGGTACATTTTAGGATTTTGCAAACTAGGTTGAGATAATTATTTAAATAGGGGAAGTGTGGACTTTTGAACATAGATTGATTGATTTATATAATGTTTGGCTAGTTTCAAGTTCTTGGGCGACGAATTTGGAGATTCGGGCGCATTCTTGACCCGGGAAGTAGGCTTGAAACGAGGTAAGTCTCCTTTCTAACCTTGTAAGAGGGAATTGTACGCATAGGTGAGGTAATTAACTATGTGTCATTATTTTTGGGGACTCCGTACGTACGAGGTGACGAGAGTCCGTGCATAGTGACTATTCTTGTTATGTCCGGGTAGTTAGGTTTACACCATGCCATGTGAACTTCGTTAATTGAACTATATGCCTTGTGATCTCCTTGTATGCAAGCTTGTTTTCAAGAAATCCTAGAACTTGACGTTTTCAAACGAATTACTATTTTGGAAAAGGATTTAAGGAAAAATGTTGTGTTTATGTGTGACCGCTTCGCAATTTATATTCCCCGAGCGAAGTGATTCTTTCCACTACTCTCATGGGTGCGGGCCGTACACCACGGCAGGTTAATAGATGCATCTATGATTCACGCCGTTCGACCCTTCGGCAGTGCACATTTATTATTATGTTGGCTCAGACCGTATGTCCTCGACATATTATGCGCAAACTATTTGTCTGATATTTGTCATGACTGTTAACTGTTAGATGTATGGGAAGACAAATTGTAGATTGTATATTGGTGTTTCGCCACGTAAACAGGTTTGGTGGTTATGCTCAATATTCATTGTTTTACTGTCCACGTGTACCTGTTATTCATTGTATATAATATCTAATTATACTGTTGGACCCTAGTAAGTATCAAGTCGACCTCTCGTCACTACTTCTTCAAGATTAGACTAGATACTTACTGGGTACATGTTGTTTATATACTCATGCTACGCTATGTACTTAATTGTACAGGTTCAAAGGCAGGTGCATCTAGGTATCAGTCCGGAGCTCGTCCTTGATTGCACTTGGTCGAGGCTTCACGGTGAGCTGCTTCTCCTTATGATATTCAACAACACTCTGGAGTCTTTCATTTGCCATTTCTGTCTATATCCTCTTAGATAGTAGGATAATCCTTTATTTTTTTGATTCTACTCTACTAGATGCCTGTAGACTTGTGACACTAGTTGCTGGCACACACATTGATAGACTATTCTTTTGGTGATGTAATTGATTAAAGTTGATTTTTGGTCTTCGTAACATAAATGCCCTTCTATGTGTTATATTCCATGCGAGGTGGCTAAATTATTTTTGAGATAAGGAAATTATTTAATAGAAAACAAACTAGATTCACTAGATAATTGGTGTTGGCTTGCCTGACAATGGTGTTGGGCTCCATCGCGACCTAGATTAGGATTTGGGTCGTGACAGGTATTGAGCCCAGGGGCCACCTTAGTCCGAGTTCAAGCGGTCACTCCCCCCTGGGGACTGCTATCCGAAACCAAACTCGGATGGTCCGAGTTATCAGAGCCCGGGGGCATAAGTCCTATTTGGCTATGCCCGAATTTTAAAGGCTAAGGCCACCACCACTCGGGGACTGTCATCTTAGGCAAGTCCGGATAACTCGGGATAGCGATATTAATACGTGGCAACACCCGAACTACAAAGGCCATGGCCATGTAAACACGACTCGGAGATGTTCGAGGAGCGTAACAAAAACAACAAGGCCTTAAAATTTCTTAATCGGTTCTACAAGCTAACTTCAACAGACTATGACTTAAAAAAAGTCTAAGTACTTTGGGGAAAAAACTTTCGGTCACACTGAACCCCCACGATGCCTTAAAACGAAATAAAGCTGAAGGCAAGGTTTCTTTGAATCTCTGAACAAAACCCAACTATTTCATGCTAAGGCATATAGATCTTTGCAAATAAAAGTAAATAAGGCTAAGAGAAAATTCGAAAGCTGTTGAAGGTAAAAAGCCTTATATTTATAATCAAAATTCTTTTAACAAGGGCTCAATAGCCCGATGAAAATTTTTACAAAGGACAAATGGCTTCAACAAAAATACAAAAAAAACAAAAATATCTAAAGGCCTAAATGGCCTAGTCTTTATCGGGGGCAACATCATCACCTTTGGGATCTTCGCCACCCTAGGACTCGCCCAAATCTTCGAACTATTCGTCGTCTTCGGAATAGGCCTCGACTTCGAGATCTTTGGCATTCTCTATCTCAGTCGATAATTCGAAACCTCGAGCATGAATTTCCTCAAGGGCCTCCCTTCGAGATTTCCACTTCGCGTGCTCGATGATGTCTTTTTCCCGAACTTGAGCCACCTCAACATCAACCTTATAAATGGCCACCATTTCCTCGACATCATATTTAGTTACTTTGGCCTCCGACTTGACCGTTTCGAGATCCTTGGTAAGATTTTCTTGATCAGAGACACCGAAATTCAGCTGGGACTGGAGCTCCTCGATCTTCTTGGCCTGCGCCGAGGACTTCTCCTTTAAATCTCGAAGTTGAACCTCAGCCGAAGCCAGTTGTGCCCAGGCGGTCTCCTTTTCTGAGTCCAGGCAGTCCATGTTCTTTTTCAATTCTTATAGCTCGGCCTTTACCGCATCTACCTCTGCCTGGAGCTATCCGATATGGTCAAGCTTCTATTGGACCTGCGGTTTTGGACCATTAGCCACCGTATCTTACTCATCGTCACTAACCTAAAATACTCTTCTTACCTGCTCGATCAGGTCGGCATGCTCCTTCCGAGCCGCCTCCACCTCAACTTGAAGTTCCTTAACCTTCCCCTCACGTTTGAGAAGTTTATAAACATCCCAATTCTCAAGGATCTCCCGTGTTTCGGCCTCATGGTGATTTAACCCTGCTCGATATCGAAGAAAATTTTTCGTGATGAAACACCGAGGCCTACAAACACAAAGGAAAAATGTTATGATTATTCATGACTTAATCTAAGTACACAATAGAAATATCGTCTAGGGGCATTCGAAGTTACCTGGTTTAATCGTCAAGGGCGACTCAGAGAGGTCTATCACCCCAAGTGCATCCTTCGAGGCATTATCCTCTGCCCGAGAAGCACCAACTACAGTATCTTAGTCGGCCTCCCTAACATGGGGCAAAACAGCCTCGCCCCTCTCTGGTTCGGAGGCCTTAGCCACTACCTCCTCAACAACACCCCTGGTTTGAGGCAATACGATGTTGCCTCGCACGCGGGCCACCAGTTCTTAAATTTATTCTTCTTTAGACTCATCCCTCAACCTGTGGACTGAGTCCGATGGGTGCTCTCGAGCGCTGGTATTTTCCTTGGATTTGCGCACTAGTCTCCTTTTTGATTTTTTCTTCTCCGAGTTTGGAGAACTCGGAGGCTTTCTCCTCTTCTCCTCCTCCTGCCTCGGAGCAGGGGACTCAACGGGGCTATCCTTATTGCCGGATGGAGGCCTCATTTCAACATCTTTCCCAAGGCCTACAAAGAAAAAAGAAATGAGTAAGGCAACAGGGAAAAAACCCAAGTGTTTTCCACTCTAGGAAGGAATCTCACTGTGAGAATGGGCCTCCGTTAATCTTGCTCACGAAGAATCGAAGGAGACTAAACTATCCTCTAGAACGAGGGGTGAATCTGGCCAAGCCACACCTTGTACCTTTTGCAGAATTGGATGAATACCGGGTCTAGCGGGCCCAACGTAAAGGGATAAGTGTAAACACTTAAGTATCCTTACATGTACGTTACACATATCCTTTCTTCCAATTTGGCATTTTATAATTGGCATTGCCACATTCTCCCATTCTCCTTTAGACCTTTATATTTTTTCCAATGTAAATTTTGAGATTATAGCTAATTTTAGATGTTCTTCTTGGTTTCTAAGTACAGACATGCAATTATTTTCATGGATTGTCCACTGTCTGAAATGCAATCATAGAAATGTAAACCATGTTTTTCAAATATCAAAAGTAAGCATTGAAAATTGATAGGGGCATAGAATGACTCAGTCTTTTTCTTTTATTTATTTTACCTTTTTCCCTCTGTTTTCTTTTTTTTTCCCTTCCAAATATTCTTTTAGTCTCCTTTTTCCTGTTTGGTATGGAAGACAAAGTTTATGTAAAAATATTTTCTTGGTAAGATTATTTTGTGTAGTTGGTCATATTGAATTTCAGAAAATATGTGGTTACTTATAAAATATTTCTTTTCGCACTAATATTATTCTTTTGACTCAGTATACATGTTCGTCATTTGCTACTGCCTATTGGCCTGATCAGTTGATATTCGTCTTATGAACACACAAAATTAATCTTCACAGGTAAATTTATTTCTTATTTGTTTATGTACTTTGTAAGTGTCTTGCTTATTTTATACCTGCTCCTCTTCTTGAATATATTTTCGTATCTATATCAGTGAAACTCGATATTATTTTATAAGCATATTTAGTCTTGGAAATTGTTGTTACTGTTTTCAGTATGAAGTATTGATTTCTCTGTTGTTTTTAGCCATAAACCGATGGCATTAATAGGAGGTAAAGTCAAAAATCACAAAAAAGTGAATCTAACTCTCCATTTTCTACTACAATGAATCTTCTTACTTAAGCAATAATCTAAGAGGACGAATATTTATTAAATTTAATTGAGTGTTTGGTCCAGAATCTGACCGCTTATTTAGGATAAGTAATATTTTTTTTATGTTGTTGTGAAGTATCTTACAAATTTAATTGAATTTCATGTTTTGAATCTTACTTCAATATGTACTTTTGTCATCCATCATGAATTCTAAAGGCTTGAATTTTTATCAAAATCAATAGTTATTTTCTACGTTAAGTTCTGATGCGTACTAGCAACATAATGGTATTTGTTCTTCGATATCCTCATCTAACACAAAAGGTAGAAGGATTATTAATTTCTAAAAATATAATGCACCATTCGTTTACCTCGAAAATGGTGTTAACAATTATACTTGATTTGTGATTCTAAATATATGTGATCTATTTCAATATTAGTAAATAATCAAGAAATGATAAGCGTAAGTAAGGAGAAATGATAACCAAACCAATGTTGTCAAAGGGATGGGGGGCCTCGAGTTCGATACTCTCGAGGGTCTCGAGGTCGGCCGATAGCAGTGGATTAAGAACAATAAATGAAGATGAAAAACAATAAAGTTGAAGAATAAACTTGAGCACAACAAATGAAAAAAGTAAAGTAGAATATTCTATAGCAGTGAATGATATATCCCCTTACAAAATAATTAGGGTTCCCTTTATATAGGAGGAAAAAAAAATCCTAATATGGTACATGCCTCATTATGAAGAAGAATACTATTGGTACAACTGTATAACAGCCTAGTACGGATTTGTATTGTCCCTTGCAGACCTTATCAGTCATAACCACGTGTCCTTGGGAATTTCCCGTTTTTTCTTGACTGCCACCGATTTGGTACTGCCTCGAGGTAGGTTGTGACGGTTCCTCGACGTACCTTCTTGAAGCGTTTGTTTCGGGATCAATTCGAACCCTTCGAACTCGGGCTCGACACACCAGAGACCTCGAAATCGAACTCCTTTGATTTCGGCCGTATACAGATAGTCCCCGCATTTCTTAGAATGAAATGATAAGAAATGATTTGAATTCTTGACCCTTCGATATCTTCATCATGACGTCAGCCACGTGAGGTCAGCGACTGGTGTGACTGAAAGGCTATGTAGGGGCCATGTCTGCACATTTCTCGAAAAACCCGCCAATTGATAACAACTATGAGCCGTCCTTTTAACTTCTACAACACGCTTAGATGACCCTTATAAATACCCCAATCCTTCACTCCTCAATCTTTTACTTTCCACAACGCCTTCAAACCTTCACTAATTTTTCTCTGCATCCGTTCTTCCTTTGCGTTCATCTCTTAAACATTTTCTTCTTCATATTCTGAAATTTCACAAAATATGGAAAAAACTTCTAAGACAGTTCCCCAAAAACAGAAAGCTCCTTCATCATCATGTTCGTCTAAGAGCAAAACGGTAGTACCTCCTCGCGTTGAGGAGTGTACCCCCGGGCCTTGTTAAACATCTTCTGATTTCAAGGTCGAAAAACCTTCCTCGGTTGCAGGACGATGTGAACCCATGTCTCGATATATTAGTCTGATAACTGAAACTGGAAAGATGAAGGTTGATTGCCGTTGGGGGGATGTGGTACAAGTGGAGATCCCTTCACCTGAAGAGGACATAACCACTCACAAAGCTGGTTTTCATAACGTATACACATACCCCTTCACCTTAGGTCCCGTAGAGTCCTCCTCGCCACCGATTGATCCAGTGATCCTCGATTTTTGTAGACAATATCGGGTGATGCTTGGCCAAATCTATCCTTCCTTCTAGAGAATTGTTTACCTGATTAGGTATTTTTCGAAAGGGGATGCCTTTCACCCTCGACCATCTGATTAGACTGTACAACCCTCATTTTTATCGAGGTGTCCTGATTAAACTACAACGTCAATCTTCGAAGTCTTTATTTGCTAGAATCGACAAGGATAAGGACCGAGGATGGATGAGCTGCTTCGTTCGAGTCAGAACCTCTGACCTAATTCCTGCTGAGAAGATGCCATTCCCCGAGGAATGGAATATGAATCGTAAGTGTCGACTCATCGAACATGCTTTTTTAGTCAAATTTTTTTTCTTCCCTTTGAACTAACTCCCTTCCGATGATGTAGCCGTCGAGTGGTACCCCGATGCGGTCAAGGACCTCCCAGGCTGGGTTCGACAACTAGATTCTACCTCCACATATGTTGAGCGCGTCTGGCATGACTTGGCAAGAGGTCGATGGGAGGCCAAAAACCATGGTGAGCTTTTATTACTGTCGTTTTTTTTGAATTTATTAGTGAAAATATCTCTTGGTAGCACACTTAACCTTTTTTTGCTTATGTAGGCCTGGGGGAAGCCGTTTCAATGAGGTCACCCCCGCCTGGCGAAGTAGATACCTCAAAACCCGCCAAGGATAAGAAGAAAGAGGGAGACGCCGGTGGAGTCCCCGAAACCAAAAATGGTGAAAGATCGAAAGCCTAAGGCCGACACAGTGGCTTTGACTCCCGAAGTTGCGGCGAGCCTTCGTGCTGAGGTCGAAGAAGGAGATGAGACTGAGGGTGAAGGTGATGCCTTCCAGTTAGTAACTCGGAGGGGACACGACATCGGTGCTTCGAAGGTTATTACATCGAAGGCTGCTGAGATGGTTTGATCTTGAGCCGAGAGGATCTCCGAAGGGAGCTCGGGCCCAGTCCCCGAACCGGCTAATGAAAATAATGCATCTTGTGCTGAAAAGTACTCGATCAAAGATCCCGAAGGAACCAATCCCGAAGCTCCTAGAACAAAAGAGAAGGCCCCGATCGATCCACTCGGGGTGGTCGACGTGGGTGACTCTCCACAAGGCCCATCCTTTTCTAAAGGGAAGATACGGGATGCCCAGGGCATGAAGACTCCTAAAGCGGGTGCTTCCCACGACGAGAATGATATCTTCGAGTAATGCCTTGCTAGGATTGAAGAAGGCCTCGACCTCGGCGCCTCGTTTATATTCAAAGAGGCTGATAGGCTTAGAAAGCATGTATATTTTATCTTTTAACAACTATGTTTGAGATTTAATCTGTGCCTCTCTAACTTTCTTTCTTCGTGATCAGGCTGTGATGCTCTATGACCAGGCTTTCTCCAAGTCTCAGGTAGATCTTTCACGATGTGAAGACGAGCTTAGGAAGCTCATGTTGGAACACGATGGCCTCAAGGCCCTCTATGTCCGAAAAGAGGGGGAACTTAAGGACCTTCGAGCCCGTTCGGAGGAGGCATCTCGAGAACGGGCTGATTTCATCGAGCAGGTAACATAGTCTTTAAGGGCTTGTTTTACACTTACTCATTGTAGTGTTATAATGCCTCAATTCAACTCTTGCAGCTCAGGGAGAAGGATGACCTGGTGGGGCAACTTCGGGAGGATCTTAGGGTCAAAGACACTGAGATCCTCAGACTGAAGCGGCGTATGGATGAGGTAGCCTCCGAGAAGGACACTCTTCGAGAGAAACTGACCTCGGTTGAGCACCAACCTCAAGGTGCAAAGGGAGAAAACCGCCGTTATAAGGAGCTTCATGCTAAATCGGCTACCGAGTTGTCCAAAATCAAGTCCAAAGTTGATTCCCTCATGTCTTTGTATCAGACTGATGCTGCTGCTGCAAATACTCGGGCTAAGAAAGTATCCGCTGAAGCCAAGATCTGTCTAACTCATGCTCTTGATCATGCTCGATTGGAATCTCGGAGGAAGGCTCTCGAGGAGATATACACCAAAGGTTTTGATCTTTCTACCGAGATCGAGAAAGTAAACGCCTTGGAAGAAGAGTCGGTTGCACTGATCATTTCTGACAAGGATTATGTTAGTGGCTCAGAGAGTGGTGAAGACGAAGATGAGGTCCTCGAGGGGGAAGAGGCACCAACAGAATATTAGGCTTCTATTGTTTTCCTTTTTTTGTGTAAGGGCTCCATGTGGAAGTTTTGTAGACATATTTTTTATTCTTATTATAAATACAAAAAATCTTTGTTTCATCTTTGTTGTTAATTTCTACCTTGACTTTGTCCTTTTAATGTTATTGATGATCAGTCCGATGTATTGGTCTTGTAATATAAAACCCTTAGGTTTCATGTTCGATCAACGATCGGTAATAGGTGATTGCTTAGGGTCCGATCCTCGAGCTAATATTTAGCTCAGGACTTTCGAGTTCGAACAAGGTGATGTCTCGAGCACAGTGTGCTTCGGCCTTTAAGTTCTTTTAGATATCGGCCTTTAGGCTCTTTTCAATTTGGCCCTTAGGCTCTTTTGAATTCGTCCCTTAGGCTCTTACATATCGGCCCATAGGCTCTTACAAATCGGCCCTTAGACTCTTTTTTAGATTGGGTCAATTCGACCTCTAAAATGGCCACAATTTTCCCCCATTCTGGCTAAAGACTTTTAAACATTTATTTATGCCTTGGCATGTTTTTATATTCGTCCGACTTTTCGACGATTCGATTGATAGGGACCTCGATTACAAGTCGATGTGCGACGATAATTGAGTACCTCGTGAGGTTCTCTCAAAGGCTGATTTTCTCGAAGCCTTTACATTGTTCGGAGCTGATATTATCGAAGCCTCTTTGATTATGCCGAGGGTAGCTTGATTTAACTGGTTTTTTTGAAGTACTTGAAGGCCTTTATTTTTCTGGCGAAAGTCGAACGTTTCCAAGCCGCATCATCTCGGCCGTAGAATTTTCATATGACCATAGTCTTTATATTTGGCTGTAGCCTTTAGTCCCGGGTGAGATGAACTCGGCCTTAATATCGAGGGTATGCCTTTTTAGGGGTCTTACAAGTTCAAATATATAGCATTGGCCTTAATATCGAGGGTATGTCTTTTTTAAGGTCTTACAAGTTTGAGTATGCCTTGTTGATGTCTTATAAGTTTGAAGTTTCCTCATTGAGGTCTTATGAGTTCGAGTCTTTGATGACTCGATAAGTTGATTGTCGATGACAGTCCTCGAGTGTTCGGGAGTATTTGTCCCTTGAGCCGTTTCCGGTGAAAACAGTAAATTTCTTTGAGTCACAAAGTGTTTTGATAAATAAGAATGCTTCTTCGAATAATGCATCCATGTTTTTGCCCTCGGGGGCTCGACTATTCTACATGGACACGGTTCATTTGACCGTTTGGTCCATTACAACATTCTCCTATCGAGGCCCTCTTTGGCATAACTTGTTTTCTTCGAAAAGGTAACCTCCGAGGGTGATGCCCCCCAGTATTCGAGGCTGATTGAAAAAGAAGCCTTGAATACTTTTTGAGTTTTTCGTACGTAGCATATAGATGTTGCCTCGTTAAAAACCTTTCCAGTAAAATCCATTTAGGATAAAACCCGATCTAAGGGAAAAAAGAGTGCAACACATGCTTTAAAACCCAAAGTCTTTAAGCTGAAGGGTACTTCGATTCCTCTCAATCAAAAACACCTGTAACAAGTTAGTATGAAATATAAACGAAAAGAGAGAAGGTTATAACTTAGCAATAATAGTGTTTGAGCATCGATATGTTCTAATTTCTTGGCAGTTGCTCGCCTTCCATGGTGCTAAGTTTGTAGGACCCTTTGCCTACTACTCCGAGGACACGGTACAGTCCTTCCCAACTAGGGCCTAGCTTCCCTTCATTTGGGTTTCGAGTGTTTGGGGTGACTTTCCTTAGAACCAAATCCCCGACTCCGAAGTATCGAAGGTTTGTTCTTCTGTTTTAGTACCTTTCGATCCTTTGTTTTTGAGCAGCCATTCGAACTAGTGCGGCCTCGCGCTTTTCATCTAGTAGCTCGAGGGCAGTATTCATGGCCTCGTTGTTTGAGTCCTCAGTGGCTTGCAGAAATCTGATGCTCGGCTCCTCTACTTCGACTAGTATCAATGCCTCGGACCCATATAACAAAGAGAACGAGGTCTCCCTTATGCTCGACTTCGAAGTTGTTCGACATGCCCATACTACTTCGGGCAACACTTCTCTCTACTTCCCCTTCACATTCTCTAACTTCTTCTTTAAGTTTTGAATGATAGTTTTGTTTTTGGAATCGTCTTGAATATTTGCACTTAGGTGATAGGGCGTCGATAAAATCCTTTTGATTTTATGATGCTCGAGGAATTTCGTCACCTTGTTGACGATGAACTGCTTCCCATTATTACACATAATCTCAGAGGGGATCCCGAATCGACATATGATGCGGTCCCATATGAAGTCAATGACTTCTTTTTCTCTTATCTTCTCGAAGGCCTGCGCTTCTACCCATTTCGAGAAGTAGTCAATCATAAACAAGATAAATCTAGCTTTACCTGGTGCCGTTGGTAGGGGACCGACGATGCCCATCCCCCATTTCATGAACGACCACGGGGATAGGACTGAGTGTAGTTGTTCACCAGGTTGATGTATCGTCGGTGTGAATCTTTGGCATTTGTTACATCTTCGAACGAATTCCTTGGTGTCCTTTTCCATGCTATCCCAATAATACCCCGCTATAATTACCTTTCGAACTAAAGAATCAACACCAGAGTGGTTTCCACAAGTGCCTTCGTGGATTTCTCGTAGCACATAGTCGGTGTCCCCCGGTCCCAAGCACACTGCCAGTGGCCCATTGAAGGTCCTCCTATACAATGTTCCATTCTCATTGAGTGAAAATCGGGCAGCTTTGGCTCAAAGGGACCTTGATTCTTTTGGGCTCGTGGGGAGCTTCCCATGTTTCAAGTAGTCGATGTGCTTGTTTCTCCAATCCCATGTTAGACTTGTTGAGTTGATTTCTGCATGGCCTTCTTCGATCACGGACTTTGATAGTTGATGACAGTCCCTGAGATTATGTCATCTTCTTTAACCGAGGATCCCACGTTCACGAATGCATCAGCCTCGCTATTCTGTTCTCGAGGAATGTGGACCAGGGTCCACTCTTTGAAGCGATGCAATGTCACTTGAATCTTGTCTAAGTATCTTTGCATCCTGTCTTCTCGAATTCGAAGCTTCCATTAACTTGGTTAGCCACCAAAAGAGAGTCACATTTTGCCTCGATGACCTCTGCTCCTAGGCCCTTGGCTTGTTCGAGACCTGCAATCATGGCCTCATACTCGGCCTCATTATTAGTCAACTTCGAAGTTTTTATGGATTACCTAATTATGTCGCCCGTAGGCGATTTTAGAACTATACCGAGCCCGAACCCTTTCACATTCGTGGCACCATCAGTGAAGAGGGTCCATACCCCCGATGATGTGCCTATTTTTAACAAGAGTTCTTTTTCTATTTCGGGCACGAGGGTAGGCATAAAATCAGCCACAAAATCTGCCAAAATTTGAGACTTGATAGCCGTTCGAGGTCGATATTCGATATCGTACCCTCCAAGTTCGATTGCCCATTTGGCCAATCAGCACGATAATTTGGGCTTATGCAAGATGTTTCGAAGTGGATATGTAGTTAACACACATATAGGATGACATTGAAAGTATGATTTCAACCTCCTAGATGCACTTACTAATGCGATATCTAATTTTTCTAAGTGCGGAAACCTGGTTTCAGTATCTCCTAGGTCCGACTTATGTAATAACCCGGAATTGCATACCTTGTTTTTCTCGAACCAACACGCCACTTACCGCAACTTTGGACACGACCACATACAAGTATAGTGTTTTATCCTATTTCGGGGTATGGAGTAAAGGTGGGCTCGAGAGATACCATTTTAATTCTTCCAAGTCCTGATGGCATTCCGAAGTCCACTCGAAGTTGTTTTTCTTCTTGAGAAGGGATAAAAGGTGATGACTTCGATGTGATGACCTCGAGATGAATCGACCTAAGGTTGCTATCCACCGGTCAGCCGCTGTACTGCTTTCACATTGTTTACCACGAGGATTTCCTCGATGGCTTTGATTTTATCGGGGTTGATCTCGATCCCCCTGTTGACACCATGAAGCCCAAAACTTTTCCCGAGCCGAATCCAAAAGCGCATTACTCGGGGTTGAGCTCCATGTTGTATCTTCTTAGGATATCAAATGTTGCCTGCAAATGAGTCAAATGTCCTCTGCGCGCAGGGAATTAACTAACATGTCATCAATGTAAACTTCCATAGACTTGCCTACTTGATGTTCGAACATCTTATTAACTAGGCGTTGGTATGTAGCTCCTGCATTTTTTAGTCTGAAGGGCATTACATAATAGCAATATGTGCCATACTTTGTGATAAACGAAGTCTTTTCCTAGTCCTCCGGGTTCATTTGAATTTGATTGTACCCGGAGTAGGCATCGAGAAAAAGTAAGGATCTCGTGGCCAGCCGTAGCATCGATTAGACAGTTGATGTTCGGTAGTGGGAAGGAATCTTTAGGGCATGCTTTATTCAAACCTTTGTAATCGACACACATTCTCAGTTTATTTCCCTTTTTAGGGACTAATACTATGTTAGCTAGCCATTCCGGGTATTTTACTTCCCTAATGGATACTACTTTAAGAAGCTTAGTTACCTCATCTTTGATGAATGTATGTTTTACCTCGGATTGAGGCCTTTTTTTTTTCTTCACTAGTTTGAACCTGGGATCGACACTCAATCGATGAGTGGTTACCTATGGTGGGATCCCTGTCATATCTAAATGGGACCAAGCGAAGAAACCAATGTTATCAATAAGAAATTGAATAAGTTTTTTCCTGAGTTCGGGGGTTAGTCCCGTTCACAGGTATACCTTTCGTTCTGGAAGATGCTCGATCAATACGGCCTGCTCGAGCTCTTCGACTGTGGACTTCATTGCATCTGATTCCTGGCAACGAAGGCTCGGCGGGTGAGGAAGTCTTCTTCTCCGTCCTCGACCACTTGTTCATCGATCACCTGTCCCTCGGGCTCAATCGAGGGTATGGGTTGTGATTGCTATTTAGCTACCTGTTCGCCTTTTGATATCTCCGAGGTAGATGGAGCCGATACTGGTGCCAAGTCATGCACTGCGAACATCTTTTTTGCTGCATGATGCTCTCCATACACCATTTTCACGCCATCTTTTGTTGGTAACTTCATCATTTGATGAAGGGTTGACGGTACCGTCTTCATGCTATGAATCCATGGCCTTCCAAGTAAGGCGTTGTACCTCATGTCACCTTCGATGACATGAAATTTGGTGGCTTGAATGGTCCCGGCCACGTTGACTGGGAGGATGATTTCCCCCTTCGTTGTTCACTCGCCATGTTGAATCCATTTAGGATTCGAGAGGCGGGTATGACATGGTCGAGCAACCCGAGCTGCTCCACGACCCTCGACCTGATTATATTGGCCTAACTACCTGGATCCACGAGAACACGTTTAACTTGAATTTTATTTAAAAGGATAGAGATTACCAATGCATCATTATGAGGCTGAGATAGGGCCTCGATGTCTTCCTCGCTGAATGTTAGGGTGTCCTCGGGAATGTAGTCCCGAGATCACTTCTCCCTTATGATGGATACTTTTGTTCATTTGAATATGGGTCCCTATGGGACGTCGATTCCTCTTATGATCATATGAATGATATGTTGCGTCTCTTCCTGTTCATTCTTTCTATTTGCATCTCTTTCTCGAAAATGGTTCTTGGCCCGGTCTCTGAGGAACTCTCGAAGGTGCCCTTCGTTGAACAAACGGGCTACCTCCTCTCGAAGCTGTCTGTAATCCTCGGTCCTATGACCGTGGGTGCCAGGGTATTTGCACATTAAGTTGGGGTTCCTCTGGGAAGGATCTGATCATATGGGCTTGGGCCCCCTGGTATCTCTGATCTTGCATATGGTTGATACGATGTCTGAGGCATCAAGGTTGAAATTGTACTCTGACAATCGGGGTGCCTCCAATGGCCCCGTATGCCTGTCGAACCCAATTTTTCTCATAAGTCCCCGGGAATTTTGGCCTCGATCCGCCCTTCGATCATTTCGAGGTATATTACGTCACGAAGCGTTTCTTCGGTCTTCGACATAGGGTTGGTATCTTTCCTTGTTCGATCTCGTCTCCCTTTCTGTGTTCCTTGATTCTTTTGCTAATAGCCTGCTTGGATATACTATGCCCGAGGGGGCTCCCAATTGGTTGTCTTCGACCCTGATCTTCGATTATACATGTTGTGCACATATGCCCAAGTTACGGCGGGATACTCGATCAAATTTTGTTTCAGCTGCTTCGAAGCTATCGAGCTTTGTTCATTCAAGCCCTGAGTAAAGGCTTGCACTTCCCACCCATCGGAGACTAGTGGTAATTCCATTCTCTCCATCTAGAAACGGGATACGAACTCCCTTAGCATCTTGTTCTCTCTTTGTTTGATTTTGACCACATCGGACTTCCTTGTAGCAACTTTTATGGCACCAACATGTGCCTTTACAAATGAGTCTGCCAACATGGAAAAACGAATTTATTGAATTCGGGGATAGGTTATGATACCACATCATGGTCCCCTTGGATAATGTTTCTCCAAATTTCTTCAACAGGACAGACTCGATCTCATCGTCCTTCAAATCATTTCTCTTTATACCACAAGTATTTGTGGTAATATGCTCATTTGGATATGTGGTCCCGTTGTATTTTGGGATGTCGGGCATCCTGAACTTCTTCGGAATGGGATTCGGAGCCGCACTGGTGGGAATGACTTCTGCACGAACTTCTTCGAATCCACTCCCTTCAAAATCGGGGGTGCTCCCGGGATCCGGTCGACTCTCGAGTTGTAGGTTTCTACTTTCTTGTCGTTATCCTCTGTCTTCTTTTCTCCCGACTCGACCCTTTCAGTGAGTTCCTCGAGCATCCTCATGATGGTGGGGTCAGTTCCTAACCCATTATTTCTCGATCTTTCTGGTGATGGCTCAACTCGGGGATCTATTTCCGGTCCTACTGTGCTTAGAGTCTTTTGCTGACTCTACAATTGAGCGATAGCAATTTGTTGTGCTTGCAACATTTCAAAGATTACTTGTAGACTAGCTTGTCTTTCTTCTCGAGCATGTGTCTTGTGTGCGTCAAGTTGGTCCCCTCCGCGTATACTTCCATCAATATCAGTACCCAAATCGACGTGCAAAGCAATATGTGAACCTACGTCGACAGGGTTTGGTGCTGGTGCTGCCCCAAGGTTTAGCGATGGAACGCCGATCCTTGGAGCCGTTGCCCTGCTTTCTCCATGGAAACCAAGACCGTCGTTTACAGGCGCATTTGCTGAGTTAGACATATTTTAACCTGAAATCAAAGAATCATTGGACAAGAAAAAGTGTGAAGAATAACTTGTGTTATCAGAAAACTAGCACCAAAATGATCGCTATTATCTTTATCCCCACAGTGGGCGCCAAACTATTTATCTCGAAAATGATGTTAACAATTATACTAGATTTGTGGTTCTAAAGATATGTCGTTTATTTCAATACTAGTAAATAATCAAGAAATGATAAGCATCAGTAAGAAGAAATGATAGCCAAACCAATGTTGTAAAAGGGCTAGGGGCCTCGAGTTCGATAGTCTCGAGGGTCTCGAGGTCGGTCGATAGCAGTGGATTAAGAACAATAAATGAAGAACAATAAAGTTAAAGAATAAACTTGAGCACAGCAAACGAGAAAAGTAGAGTAGAATATTCTATAGCAGCGAATGATATATCCCCTTATAAAATAATTGGGGTCCCCTTTATATAGGAGGGAAAAACCCCTAATATGGTACATGTCTCATTATGACAAAGAATACTATTGGTAGAGCTGTATAACGGCCTAGTACGGATTTGTACTATCCCTTGCAGACCTTATCAATCCCAATCACGTGTCCTTGGGAATTTTCCGCTTTTTCTTTACTTCCACCGATTTGGTATTGCCTCGAGGTAGGTTGTGACGGGTCCTCGACGTACCTTCTCGAAGCGTATGTTCCAAGATCGATTCGAACTTTACTTCGAACCCTTCGAACTCGGGCCCGGCGCACAAGAGACCTCAAAATCGGACTCCTCCGATTTCGGCCGTATACACCATTAACAAGAATATAGTATATAATATTCCAATTGCATTCTTTTTCCCTAAAAAGAAAAAAAAACAAAGAATACTTAATTTATGCACTAAAATTGCAGTAGGGCATTGGGGATGCATACGAGGCAAAATTTCTTTTTTTATTGAGTTAACTACTAAGACCGTCATTCATGAACCTACTCTTTTTTTAATTTATAACTCAAATATATTACTAAATAATAATTTTTTTATGATTTTTTGAAATTTTTATTCATTGGGGTACATATGCAACGCGCGTGTCCAAAGACTAGTTAATTGAAAAGGCGCCAACCCCACTTATTGAGGAAACCTAACGGTTTCTTCCTCTTACATAGAAGCCTATCAATTTCTATCAAGTAACCTTTTCATTGTGGAAGTACATAGTATTCAATTGATTGAATTCAATGAATAATAAATGTGGTATATTCATTCCGAATTCATAACATAAATTGTCTGACTCTTATCTATACAATAACATTCAATATCAATGTAGATACGGGAATTACGTCTGTCTATATGTATTATGCATGAAACCTGAGGCTTTCCTGTTCCCTACCTAATCTCCCAGTATTTTTTTTTGTTTGTTTCAGTAGAAGAAGACGAGCAAGTAGAAGTTGTCAAAACAATGGATGACTTACATAATGCAATTTCAAGGTTTAGTTGTTGATTAAAAGGATTCTCAAGAATTTGGGCTATCAAGGTACTTTCTTAATTTTGCTTCCATATTTTTGGAATATAAATTGAGTGAAAGGTGTATCAAGATTTGGTCCGAACAAAAGATGCTATTTTATTTGATCTTACTTATTACTTTTTTTTTTATAAGTATTTCAGATATTGGATACTAGAAGACATTAAGTTCAATGTTGCTTCTCAGTTTTAATTCAATCTACAAATGGTATATTGGCTAATTCTTAAGAAATAAGAAGAAGCTAAATAGAAAAGATTAATGATAAAAAAATGAGTATGGCAATTAAAATGATATCACAAATCCATGTGTTTTCAAGTAAAAATTCATGTACTTTTGAGAACGTTCTAATCGTATATATGAGCAACTTCCTTCTTCAAACTTCGAACTCAATAGGGAAAGAATTAGTATAGGCAATGCCCTGAGGAGGTTTGTGAGTTTTTATTTTGAAATTCATAAGCGTATAAATAAAATGATCGAATTTCATTTTATAGTAGTTTCATTCACTTAGACGTTTCTCTGAGTTTTTTTATCCCATTTAACTTGATATTTCATAACATTGACCTTCCTTGAACGTTATTCCATTTATCCGAGCATTTAAAGAATAAAAAGGTTTAAAGCTTTAGTTTAATTTTTAGTCTCTAAAAGTTAATATATTTCTGGAGAAGGCATTGTGGTCATATATTTATATGTATCATACTCTTAGGAAGTGAAGTGACACATCGACCAGAAAAACGATGGATCTTTTTTCTATTTTGGTTGCATTTTTCTTATTTTGTTATCACCATATTCCAGTAAGTCTAAAACTGATTAGTGCAATATAAGAGAGAGCCAAGATTATTTATAATGTTGCAAAGCTAATAATCACGGAAATATAGTAATGTTGTAATCAAGAACAAGCATGGAGTTTGTAATAGTTTTAGGAGTATTTCTACTAATGTTTGTAACTATTTGGCAATAATAGGTAACAATAATACCCTAAAAATATCTATTATGCCTATGTAGTTTTATTCTGTTCTAAGTAATATAGTATATCCATGTGTTGCGTTAAAAAAAAAAAAATAGTAATGTTGTAATAATTACCTTTGTAATAAAATCTCTTTTACTACTCTAATATTGGATATTGTTTATCGGAAAAATGGTAATTATAATTATATTTGATTTTGTGGTTCTAAAAATACGTTATCTATTTTAATACCAGTTGTTTAGGCAGTAGATACTAAGTGAGAAGTGAGAAAACGATATAAAAGCAAAGGGTAACTAGATTATGCAAACCGAGCAACGGAGAGACGGGGTCTCGAGGTCTGTCGGAATGGGCCTCGTGGTGGAGAAACAATTGTAGAGAATGAAATAAGTGTAGAGAATGTTTTAGTTAGATAGCAGAGGGTGTTCTTGTTCTTGTATTGAATATCATACGTATTACAAAGTGACAAGGGTTCCCTTTATATATTTGGAGGAATCTCAACATAGTGCATGTGTAATTAATGCAAAGAGAAATGGCTGGTACAGCCATTTAATGCCACAGTACGGGCTTGTACTATTTTGCGTACTTGGTTAGCTTTAACCACGTGCCTTTTGGGAATTTACTGCCTTTCCACGTTGGTCTTCGATTTGAACTGCCCCGAGGTCGAGGACTTTCGATATGCCCCCTCGATGCCAAAACTCGAACCTTCGAGGCTTCTGAGCGCCGTAATGACCGTAAAATCGGGCTCTCCGATTTTATCCGTGTACAGATAGTCCCCGCGTTTCTTAGAGTAAAGTGATAAGAAACGGTCTTGACTTCTTGCCTCTTCGACATCCCTATTATGACGTCAGTCTCTTCAGAGCATTAAATGATGTGACATAAAAAGCTGCTTAGAGGTCGCCGCCAACACAATTCTCGAGAAGCCCATGAATCGTTATTGGTTTCACATTTCCGCTTCAATGCATGCCCAAAGGGCCTCTATAAATACTTCAATCACTTGCCTTTTCATAATTTTACATCTTCTTCAAACTTTCAAACTTTTACTAAGTGTTTTCCACTCTCATCCTCTATCTGCGTTTGCTTCTTCGTCTTCTTTCTTCAAAACCCAGTTATAACCATGGAAAAAACTTTTAAAACGGTACCTCAAAAGGAGGGAGTCGCTTATTCATCACGCCCGTCTAGGGGCAAGTCAAGAACTCCTCTTACCATCGAGCAATGCATCCCTGGCCCTTTCGACACCATCTCTGATTTCACGATTGAAAATACCCCTTCTACACCGGACCGATGCGAGCCCATGTCTCGATATTTAATTATAATATCCAATACTGAGAGGGTAAAACTTGACTGTCGTTAGGGGGATGCGGCCCGAGTAGAAATCCCTACAGCTGACGAAAGCATAGTCACGCATAAGGTTGGCTTTCTCAGTGTATATACATACCCTTTTACCTTAGCCCCCGTAGATTCTTCTTCTCCACCGATTGACCCGATGATTCTCGATTTTTGTCATCAATACCGAGTGACATTCAGTTAGTATCTATCTTTCTTTTTGGAGGATTGTATATATGATTCGATGCATTACCAACATGGTCGAGGGAATGACTTTCACCCTCGACCATTCGATCAGATTATACAGCCCTCGTCTCTTCCGGAGGGGGGGGGGGGTAATTAAAATGCACCGTCGATCTGCCAAGGTTTTCCTCGCCTGCATCGATGAGGATAAAGATCGGGGATGGATGAGCCGATTTGTTAGAATCAGAACTTCGAACATCATCCCTGCTGATAGAATGTCTTCCCCGGAGGAATGGAATATGAAACGTAAGTACCCCTGAATTGAGCATGTTTTGCCATCTCTTTTTTCTCTTTGATTGATCTTCTTCTAATTGTGTAGCCACCGTTTGGTTTCTCGGTGCGGTCCAGGACCTTCTAGGGTAGGTCAAACTTTTGGACTCCTTTCTCCCATACAACAAACGCGTAAGGTGTGAGCTGGCTAAAACACGGTGGCAGGCTAAGAACCACTGTATGCTCTTGTTGTTATTGTTTTCTTACTCTTTGTAAGAACTTTCAATGGCGATGTTTTTTGATATAACACGCTTGTGCAGTCCTTGGTGAAGGTGTGTTGATGAAACCGCCCCTACCTGGTGAGGAAGAGGCTCCGAAGACCGCCAAGGACAAGAAAAGGAAGAAGGAGGCCTCAACGGAGTCTCCAAAATCATAAAAGGGCAAAGGCTCGGAAGCCTAAGACCGATGCCACGGTCTTATCCTCAATGGCCGCTGAGAGCCTGCGGGCCGAGGAAGAGAGTGATGATACATGCCCTTTGGTACAAAGGGCAAAATGAAGCGTTGATGCTTCGAGAGTTGTTGGGCGGTCGTCTGCTGAGTTGGGGGCGGCCGATGCAGACCCTCCCTGTGTTGAGGAGACCCTCGAGGAGAGTTCGGGTACAGTCCCCAAGGCGCTCATCGAACATGGCACAATCCGTGTTGATGAGCTCGGAGGGCTTGTTATTGGAGCTTTCCGGGGTCAGGAAGAAACCTCGATGGAGGCTGATATTGCCAGTGGATTTCACTCGGGCCTATCATTTTCTCCAGGGGAGATATGAGATGCCCAAGTCAGAAATGTTCCCGGTTTGGAGACCTCTTGTGGAGAGGATGATGCATTTAGAGACTATTTTGAAAGGGTAGAGGAGGAGACCAATGTTGATGCCCCCTTTGCCCTCGAGAAGGCCGAGAGGCTCCAAAAGCAGGTGACACTCTCGAAAGAATAAGCTGTTCTTCGATTTTCTATTCTTGCTTTCTGATTTTCTTCCTCGGTGCTGCAGGTCAAGAAGCTGTATGACCAAGCCTTCTCCAAGATTCAAGATGAGTTGACTCATTGTGGAGAGGAGCTTGAGAAGCTTATGTGGGAGTCGGTCGATCTGGAGACTCTATGTTCCCGAAAAGAGGAGGAATTGATCAAGCTCCGGGCAGGCTCAGAGTGAGCGCTCTGAGAGAGGGCCGACTTCATCGAGCAGGTATTCTGGTACCCACACTTTTATTTTTAATTGCAATACTTGGTGCTGATCGACTTGTTTTTTGTGCTTTTCAGATTAGGCAAAAGGATGCCCGGTGGAGCGGCTCCGAGAGGATGCTGTGGCCAAGGATGCTGAAATCCTTGAGCTGGCTTGGCTGAATGATGCCGCAACTTTGGAGAGGGACGCGCTTCAGGGGAATCTATTCTCGATTCAAGACCTTCTTCGAGGTGCTCAGGAGGAGGATGATGCGCTATCTGCGGCCAAGTCTGAGGCCGACGAGTTCGTCTCTTCATACAAAAGAGATGCTGCTACCGCGAATGACCGGTCTAGGGAGATATATGAGGAGGCCAAGCTAAAACTGGCTCGGGCAGTTGCTCACGCTCGCATACAAGACAGGAGGGAAGCCTTCGAGGAAGTGAGCGCTAAGGGCGTTGATCTCTCTGCCGAGATCGAAGAAGCCAGGGCCCTGGAGGAAGAATCGGTAATGCCGACTACGTCAGATGAGGGCTCTGAAAGCGGCTCGGACAGTAGCGAAGGCGAAGATTAGATTCTCCTACTGTTTTGCTTTTTTCCTTTTCTGTATATGGGACCCTCGGGGGAATTTTTGTAGAAAGACCCTTGTAAATGCATTTTTTTGAAATAAAATATCTCTTTTTACATATCTCCCAAACTTTGTCCTGCAATGCTTATGTAAAAGTTGACTTTCAAGCTTCGATTTTTAGCCCTTCGAAACCCGTACTTGCAATAGTAGATCACCTCGAGATCAGACACCTTCTCGAGGTTAGGTCGGCATGGGAGCTTCGATCCCTCGAACGCTGTGTGATAGTGTCATTTATATGACATGACCGTGAAGTGACTAAGGTGTCCCCACCGGTACACTTCCCCAAATGTTATGACAACTTGGTCAGAAATAAATTTCTTTCAAAGTAGTTGAATAGACACCGCTTGCTCTATATATATTCTTGCTTTTTCTTCATTCTATGTCTTGAAACTTTGCAAAACTAGCTTTCTTTTCAACGTTCTCTTCCTTTTCTCATATTGCGAAACTATTTTCATTTCTTCCTCTTTGACTTTGCTTGAGTAGCTATGGTTGCCGTGCCCGAATCCGTTCACCAAAAAGAGGAAAACCTTGCCTTTGCATCTTGCCCGGCCGGTGGTATACCTCCATCGTACAACGAGTTAACCTCGAGCTGCTTTGCCTTGAAGAAAGACTTTGCACTAGAGAAACCTTTCGACTCCCCGGGCTATCGAGAGCATGCGTCGAGGTTCATCCGATCGATAGTAGAAAACCACCTGGAGGCCGCCTTGTGCTTGAATTCTGCAAGAGGTACCGAGTCACCCTGGTTCAAATTCATCCCTCCTTTTGGCGGATAGTTCTGATTATGAGGTATTTTACCGAAAAGTCTGAGCTCGAGTTTACCCTTATCCACCTTATTAAATTATATCGTCCTTAGAATTATCGGGGTTTGATAGCGTTACAATGCTGATCCACAAGGCCCTTTATTGCCAGTGACGACGAGGACCGGAATCGAGGATGGATGAGTCGGTTTGTCCGAGTGAAGACCATCGATCTTATTCCTGCAGAGTTCCTGCCGTTTACCGAGATATGGAAATTCAAATGTAAGCTACACCGTACCTTAGTGACCTTTGCTTTGGTTGATTTATAAGAATGTTTCTTTCTTTTTCTCAGCGGTTTCGTGGATGCCGGAAGAGATCCCTGATCTTGCAGACTGGACTCGGAGGCTGGCAGCTTCGTCGACCTATGATGAACGCAAGTGGCGAGATCTGTCGAAGGGAAGATGGGAAGCAAATCACCACGGTATGAGCCATGTGATTTCCCTTATGAGGAATGTTTCCTTTTATTTTTACTAACTCCGCTACCGCATGTGTTGGTGGACTCTTAGAGATAAGACCGTGGCCCTTTGAGGAGAGGGAAATACCGTCTGCTTCGGAGCCAAGGGAGGATAAAAAGCAGAAAAGGTCCTCGATAGATGAGGAAATTCTCACTGAGGTGGGGCCTGCCCAGAGACACAGAGGAGATGCTGCCACTGAAGAGGACTTCATATATGTTGGTTATTCTGAGGACGTCAGCTCTCCTCGGGAGGATGGTTCTTCGTCTACGGCTCGAGCCAGGGGGCCTTCCGAGGTTTCCAATTTTGTTAGGCTTGAGACCTATAGTTTTGAGGGAGAGGTTCCTCGATAGGGAAGGAGCAAGAGTCTTGTAATCTACTTCTACCCTTGAAGGTACTTCGAGGGACACTCGGGGCTAGGGGCCATTCGAACCAAGTGGGGTCTCGAGTGGCCATGCCCTTACCGAGAGCGGTTCAAGTGGGGCCGATGGGTCCAAGACAATGGACGCACGCTCAAATTTTGAGGAGGCTCAGCGGCTCTGTTTCGAGGTGAGTTTTGATCGGCCTTGTTGGATTTTCAGCTATCAATCTTCATTCTTTAAACTGAAGCTTCTTTTCCGTAGGTTTTTGACAAGCTCAAGTTCGAGCTGCTTCGCTGTGAGACCAGGTTGTGGGAAGCATTGGTCAAGGAAAAATATCTCAAGCTTCTTTGCAATAAGAAGAAAAAAGAGCTGATACATCTTCGGTCGGAGATGCATCGGAGTCAAAACTATGAAGGCAATCTCGAGCGTAAGGTAACCCTTAACCTGAAGGAGTACATGCTCCCTTTCCCGCTTTTGGAAACTAATGTTTTGGTGCTTTAGTTGTAGAGAAAAAATGGAAACGCTGGAATGCCTTTGGGGCGAGGTTGGTCAAGTGAACTCCGAATGCCATGTGTTTAAGGCGCAAAATAGGCGTTCATGTTTCGGCCCAAAGGAATGCCTTGGCCAAGGCCTCTGCCCTCGAGGTACAACTTTGCAATACTCGAGAAAGTAGCTCGATTCAGACGAGTAGGATTGCCAAGATTGAGACTGATCTTTTGAATATGAAGGCCGAGGTCGTGGATGCCCGGGCTAAATCTGAAGAAGTTCGAGCGAAGGTCGATAAGAAAGTGGCCGTTTATTTGAAAGATGTTGCCAATCCTCAGACCGAGATGAGATGAGCTTTTGACAGAGAGAGGAGGGGCAATGAGTATGACCAATATAGGTCTCAGAGAGAGACTCTCGAAGAGATTCATGCTAGGGGTTTTGATCTCTCGGAAGAGATAAAGCAGGCCAAGGCGGATGAGATCAACGCCGAGTTTTCCTTTATTCCGGTGCCGATGCTGGTATTTGAAGGCTTCCGAGGGAGCTGGTCCCCAGAGCAGACAAGTTTTTCCTTCCTTGTTCTTTGTAATGACTCCTTCGGGAGCATTGTAAAGGCATATTTGTAATACACATATGTATATGAAAGATTCTTTGGTTTCTCTGATTTGCTTGTCAATATTTAGCCCGATGAATTGGACTTTGAGATGAAACCCTTGGGGTTATAAATTGGCACTAAGGCTTTTTAGGTTGGCGACTTGGGCTCTTACGCATTTGGCCCTTAGGCGATTTTTTTAAGCGTTTCGGGCTCAGTCTCCGAGTCGGGTTTCAACTCGAGCTCATCGGTCCACAGGTTTTTATATCGGCCCTGAGGCGCTTTGGGTCGGTACGACCTGTAGCTGGCGACTTGGGCTCTTACGCGTTAGGTCGGTACGACCTTCGGTGTAGCTGGAGACTTGGGATCTTACACATTTGGCCCTTAGGCGCGTTAGTTAACCGTTTCAGGCTCAGTCTCTGGGTCGGGTTTCGACTCGAGCTCATCAACCTTAGGTTTTTAAATCGGCTCTGAGGCACTTTGGGTCGGTACGACCTGTAGCTAGCGACTTGGGCTCTTACGCATTAGGGCAGTACGACCTTCGGTGTAGCTGGCAACTTGGGCTCTTACCCATTTGACCCTTAGGCGCTTTAGTAACCGTTTCGGGCTCAGTCTCCGAGTCGGGTTTCGACTCGAGCTCATCATCCCTCAGGTTTTAAATCAGCTCTCAGGCACTTTGGATTGGTACGACCTGTAGCTAGCGACTCGGGCTCTTATACGTTAGGTCGGTAAGACCTTCGGTGTAGCTGGCGACTTGGGCTCTTACGTATTAGGTCGGTACGACTTTTAGTGTAGTTGTCAACTTGGGCTCTTACGCTTTAGGTTGGTACGACCTTTAACCGGTTCTTTTCGAAGTTTTGTCGAAGTAATTGGAGGCCTGGGATTTTATGGCGACAGTCGAACGTCTTCGAGTCGCGTTAGCTTGACCGGAGCCATATGACGACGGTCATTGTATTTGGTCGTAGCCTTTTAGTCCCTGAGTGAGATAACCTCGGCGTCTGTATCAAGGGTATGCTTTTTTAGGGGTCTTACAAGTTCGATATATAGCCTTGACTTTGATATCGGGATTATGCCTTTTTAAGGTCTTACAAGTCAATACATGCCTTCCTTGAGGTCTTATAGTTTTGATATTGCCTCATGGAAGGCTTATGATTTTTAAGTTGCCAGCCCTGAGGTCTTATGACTTTGAGTCTACTGTCGAGGACAGTCCCTGAGTCAGAGTTGATATTGCCTCATGGAGGGCTTATGTTGTTGATATTTCCTCGTGGAGGGCTTATGAGTTCGAAGTTATCGACCCTGAGGTCTTACGACTTCGAGTTAGATAGTTTTATGGGCCGACAGTTGAGGACAATCCCCGAGTCGGAGTTGATATTGCCTCATGGAGGGATTATATTGTTGATATTACCTCATGGAGGGCTTACATTGGTGATATTGCCTCATGGAGGGCTTATATTGTTGATATTGCCTCATGGAGGGATTATGATCTCAAAGTTTCCGGCCCTGAGGTCTTATGGCTTTGAGTTTTTGGTGACTCGATGGGGTGACTGTCGAGGGCAGTCCCCGAGTGGTCGGTAAAGTTTTGGCCCTGGTACCGTTTCTTGTGAAAATAGCAAATTTCTTTGACGCGCGAAGTGTTTTGATGATAAAAGATTCTTCTCCGATTACTTGGTACAAGTACACAATTTTCGCTATCGAGGGTTCGATTATTCTATGTGGACACGGTTCATTCGACCGTTTGGTCCTGTACATTGTTCTCATGTCAAGACCCTCTTCGGCATGTTTCAATGATCTCCCAGGGAATGCCCCTCAGTATTTGAGGTTGATCGAAGAGAAGCCTTGAATACTTGGTGAGTTAACCTTAGGTAGCATATGGGTGTTGCCTCGTTAAAAACCTCGTCGGTAAAATCCATTTGGGATAAATCCGACGTGAGGGAAAAAGATCGCAACACATGCTTTAAAACCTAAGGCCTTCGAGTTGGAGGGTGCTACAATTCTTTTTCAATCAACCACCTGCACATAGGTTAGTGTAAAGCGTGAAGAAAAGAGGAAGATGATTGTACCTTAGCCGTGGTGGCATTCGATCCTCGATATGCTTCGTTTATTCGTTCCGAGGACGCGGCACGGTCCTTTATTCGTTCATCTGAGGATGCAGTTTGCGAGTGCTACTCGGCTGTTTGCTTTTTTTTTTTGCTCCTTCGATGTAGAAGGTGTCAGTGACACATCGTGCACTGCGAACATTTCTTTTGCTGCGTGTTGTTCCCCGTATACTGTTTTTAATCCATCCTTCGTAGGGAATTTCATCATTTGATGGAGGGTCAACGTCACCCCCCTCATACTGTGAATCCACGGCCTTCCGAGTAATGCATTGTATCTCATGTCACCTTCAATGACATGAAACTTGGTTTTTGAATTGTACCGGCCACGCTGACTAGGAGGATGATTTCCCCTTTTGTTGTTTCGCTCGCCATGTTGAATCCGTTGAGGACACGGTGTCACACCTCTTTTATGTCCCACAAAATCCTATTACGAGGTTGAGTTAGAAGAGTTTTTCCAATCGAAGTAACGTTTTGAAAAGGGATTATTTATTATTTAGAGTCGCCACTTGGAATTGAGTTTTGGTGTTCCAAGCCACCTTTTTTCCTTGAATCCCTTAACAAAGGATGTTTGACTCTTAATTTATGGTCTACGAAAACAGAAGACTGAGTAAGGAATTCTGTTGACCGAGGGGAAGGTGTAAGGCACCCCTCGAGTCCCGCGGTTCTAGCACGGTCGCTTTATTGACTCATGTAAGGCTTAAATCAATTTTTAGCTATTCTTGTATTTTATTGATCATGGCTTATTTATTACCGCTTAATTAATTATTATATTTTTATTAGTTGTGTTTACCAAGATGCGGAACGCACACAAGGTACATTTTTGAAATTAAATATTAAACCAAGGTACGGAATACACATGATTATAACATAATTACTTTTAAATCTAAAGGCATCGAGACGCGGAACGCGCACATGATCCTTTTATTATTTAAGCATATCAACCTAAGGTTCGGGTATGAACATATGGGCTAATATTTAAAGTACGTCTAAAATTTTCTAACGTATTTAAAGTATTCCATTTATTTTTGTCTCTTTCATATTCGATATATATATTTGTATATTNGAATCATAGTATTCAACTGACTTTTGAATCATCCCGCACATTCTTATTTAATTAAACTAAAAATTAATAGTCTTAAATGTATTTGAGCAAGAAAATAGAATGATATAAATATTTAAACATGGACAACACTTAAAATCAAGAAATATGGCAATCAATCACAAAAATAAAAAAATATTTTTGTTTTGACAAAACCTTTAAACAATTTTATGAACTATCTATAGTCTAAAATTTCACGTGGATTATGGCAAAAGAATGGATTAGAACTAAAAATTAAAAGTTAGGAACAAAATTTAGATTAGTATGATTCTTTAAATTCCCAAACATATATATACATATATAAATAACAAGAAGAAATCGACGCTATTTAAAAATACAAAAGAAAGCGAAAGAATAATTGAATTTAAATAAACAAACATCATACAATCGGTTATACATGACTTTAAATTAACCAAGGAGATTGAGTGTTACCTTTTTGCGAAAATCTCACTCAGTAAGCGACTTAATCTACTAATTATAAAACTTCTAAAACCACGAACCCGAAACCACGAACGAAATCCACGAACTCGTTCTTTTCTTTTCTTTTCTTTTGCTTTCAAATTTTTTTTCCTTCTTTTCTCCTTTCTGCCGTCCCTCTCTCTTTCTTTTTTTCTTTTTTTTTTTACTTTTTTTTTCTATTTTTTTTCTTTCTTCTCATCTGTCTCTCTTTTCTTTTTCTTCCTTTTTTTTTTCTTTCTTTCTTTGTACATACCCAACACATATATATAAGATATGTGTGATGAATGGAGGAGTTAGAGTTGGAGTTGGAGTTGGAGTGGTGTTGAGAGATTTGAGGCTAAGAAAAAAAGGATTTAAGAATTATTTGAGATAATTAGGATTGTTATAAGATTAGGATTGTTTTTTTCTTTTTTTTTGTTTCTTTTTTTTTTTCTGCCGTCTTTTTTCTTTTCTTTTACGTTTTTTTTTTGAACTTTTTTTTTCTTTCTAATTCTTAGATAAAAAATGGCAAATCACACACACACACACACACACACACACA